>CM034052.1:847150-975376 GCA_019804595.1 Bruguiera parviflora | reverse complement strand
CTTTAGTTGGCATAAAATTTAATTGTAAACTATAGAAATTTATACATCACATTCTAATGTATAAAAATGTTGACATGTAGAGTTCTTACATTCAAATACATTAGATTTTATATATTCATGAAAAAAAAAATTAATTATATAATTCACGTGTTAATAAATTTCTTAACAAATTTTTATAAAGTTAATATATTTTTAAGTTGGAAATTTTTTTTCTTTGAAAAGAAAAAATTGGGCGTCCGTAAGATAAGTGTTGCCTCTATCTCTAATCTTCCATCTTGATGTCTTAAAAGATTTTACGCGTATGATATATAGGATTGAGCTGTTCTTCAATACTTGGACCCCTTACTCACTCTACTAAGCTTTTTATAATCCCTAGGTGCTTTTAAAAAACTTATCTACGTCCCAATGATTGTTCCTGCTATATTGTGGCACATTCAACCCCTCTTTTGTTTTTTTTTTTCTGTGTTTGTGCTTTTCCTTCTGTGAAAATGCCCATCC
Organism: Bruguiera parviflora; assembly: GCA_019804595.1. Taxonomy (NCBI): domain Eukaryota; kingdom Viridiplantae; phylum Streptophyta; class Magnoliopsida; order Malpighiales; family Rhizophoraceae; genus Bruguiera; species Bruguiera parviflora. The sequence continues at coordinate 974,878 of CM034052.1, read as the reverse complement.
GTTTCCTTCGGTGGAGAGAGAAGCTCCTTTTATGCTACCGTCTTCATAATGCTACATTGTTTTGTTTGCCCATTTATGGTATGTTCTATGATTTGTTGTAGGTGGCATGGCCCCACTATCAACACTATTAAAACTCGCTCATTTTTGGTTCCTTTGATGTTGTGGCCTCTGGTTCAGTCTTGAGTTTCTGTTGGAATTCAATTGACTTTTGCCATGTTCTAACTATTGATTTGCTTCTCGTTACATACTTATGGCCATTTTTGGTTCTATTTTTGCTAGTAGTTGGGCCGAGGGCCACCATAGAGGGGGGGGACCTATGATGTAATTGCCATTTGTTTAGTCTAGCTATGAATCCAAGGTCTCCTATTTAACATTTTTGGACCATGGTTCATGTGTTTTGATCTTGTCTTGGGTCTATGATGTTGCCTTGTTTAGGTACTTTCGAACTCCTATAGGTCTTGTTATCTCATTCTAGATACCCTGAGCTTTCTTTCCCTGGACCCCTACGGTGGGAGCCATTACATCAATTCTTTTTCGGTTACAATTCAAATGGGTTTAAATTTCATCCTATGAAACCCCAAAATTTTCCCCTTTGTTCCCTAAGAGTTTTGATTTTGATTGTTATTACCTTTTGGTACTTTTGCTGCTCGAACTCTCTGGTTAGATTCCAACATTTTGTTTGGTTCCAACCGATTGTGTTGCCTCGTAACGCGCTCCTTTTGCCTTGGTTCAGTCGCCTGTTAAGCCTCTTGGACTTCAATTCTGCTGGGAGGGCCTCCCTCAAGGGCCCGGTGATGATTTGAAGGTGACCATGGCTTTCGGTTCCCACCATTATTTGTCTTTGTTTGCATTTCCCCTTTCGTGGATGGACTTGCACTGTAATGGACTTTGCGTACAATTGAGCCCAAGGCCCGTTTGCAATAATTTGTGAATAATTTTTGTTTTTTATTTTCTTGAGAAAAATGAATAATACGGACAAAGCTCGACGCACATTTAATTTCATAAAAAGGTGAGTGTGACAATGAATCTAAGCAGCTACTGATTCGAATTAATTCCTAGCTTGTTCGGTAAACGTGTCGGTTAACATCGAGTTAACACTTAAAAGGTATACATAAGTTAACTTAAATGTTTCATTGAGAGTCACAAACTTAAGAAATTCATATATAAATTCAAATAAGTCTTTTAAATATAAAATTCTTATAATTTGACATTCGAACATTAACATATATAAATGGGCATTCATACGGTATGCTATTCATTATGTCGTCTCTGAATATACGATCAAGGTCAAGCAACAGTATGACTGTTAATATGATTAAATGTAAAAGAATTTCTAATTTCAGTAACTATACCCATTTAATATATAAAATAAATTATTTCATTGATTTAGAAAATAAAAAAGAACCCACTTCCGATTTTTCTTACATACCTTCGTATTTAATTTTGAAGAATAGTCTCATATTTTAATAATTTTTTTCATTACAAAGATAATACATATGTAAAAAATAATCTCATTAAAATTTTCCTTTATAAATGATGGAAAAAAATTTAAAAGTCAAATATATAAAAAATTAAAATTTAATTATTTACAATTTATCAATATTATCATATGCATTTTGTTCCCTTCTTAATTTTTAATAAAAAAATTTAATATTTTTTAATTTTTTAATATATTTAATTATAATAATATTAAATAAATTAATAATTATAATGATATCAAATGAATAAAAATTTAATATAAAATAAGTAAAAAATTATAATGAATAATATTTTTATTATTTATAATTAATACTTTGATCACTATATTTATAATATTGATTGAAAAGAAGTTATTTATTGATAAAATAAAAATAAATTGAAATTGTTATAGAAAATAAAAGTGAACTCTTATCAAATTATTTATCTCGATTTCTAATTTTAATATTGCAAATTTTTTTATCACGATATTTCAACAATAATTCTGCTGTAAAAATGTAAATATCATAGTAAAAAAATTATAATTTGGAAGTTTACTCAAAGTTTTGGCACATATCTCTTCTTTAACTTTGAATCATACGAACCAACAGTATTAACTGGAAGCAATCCTATAGCATGATAAATTAATTGCATTCATTATTTGAATACCGAAATATTTCATGTCCAACAAATGCTTTCATTGATGGATAAAAGGTAACTTGGATCGATTTTGTAATCGGTTATATCACTCTTGACAAGTAATATTCAACTTGATCGAAAAGATGAAGAAGTTCCCCAGAGAAAGTAGGTGGGCCTTGCAGGCCTAACTCAGGTGGGCATGAATATTTCAGTATAAATTGTATCTACCGATTGATTACAGAGCATACACCCACACTTTTTATCTTCCTCGCTGCTCTCTTCTTTCTCCACTGGTGGAGTTGCATCTTAATGTCAACCTCTCAAGTTTTCATCTTTTTGTTTTTTTCTTTTATTGCTTGCCGTTTAGATTATGAAATGTATAATAATAACGTGAACTTTTGTTTAAAGTCACCATTCCTGGCCCATATATAGTCATCTATTTTTCAATTCAGAAAAAAAATATTGAACTTCTATACTGTTTTTACAATTGTTCTTCACTGTCATATTTCTTGTGATGAATGACAAATGTTAAATAACTCATTGCAGTTCGTAGGATTGCTTCCAGATGATGCCCACATGTACAAATGACATTGATTGATTATCTGGCATAAAAAACAAAGTAATTTTCTTATCCAAAAAAATTCTCAATAATTATAATTAATTTTATTATATATATATATATATATATATATATATATATAATATAAAAATATTAAAAAATATCAATAATATTTTATAATTTAAATGATAAAAATTATAATTTTATTAGATAGATAAATATCTTATAACTTCACAAAAAAAATTACATTATATCTAAAAAAAAATCAAATAAAAACATATATCTAGTTTTACTAAATATATCAACAAAAATTTAAATTCATAATTTTTGACGTACCAACATCAGTGCTATACTTAAACATATGCTAGAAATCACAAAAAGTTCTTTCTCATCGTAGACACTCCCAAGACACTCTTAGTTATGTTGTTTTCTATTTTGATAGTTGCCTTGGTCTCTAAGTGGAAGTAAAACTGAAATATTTGTTCCATCTAAATCTCTTAGACAATTATATTTAATGACATTAACCATAAAAATATTATTTTTTATAAAAAAATATATTGTATTCACTATTTTTTTTATTTTTTTCCCTTTGATTAGAACTTGCCTTAAAACAATCCCACTGGTCATCATTTTTAACCTCTGTTGTGGGATTTAATAGTTTGATGTATACGTTGGGTAGGCTAAGAATAAATTGTAGGTACTTAACCAAAGTATTTTACTAATTGTCTCTAGTAGATGATTACAAGTAGCATCGATCACCTGCGTTTTGTGAATAAGACCCACTATAAGTCAAAGGGATAATTATTATGATAATTCTTACCCTTCATCCATCTTACGCCTCAGAACATGAATGAAAATTATTATGGACCCTACCATTTTAGTATGAAATCACATAAATAAATTACGTGCTTGTGACTTAGACCATCATCCCAACCTTGAAGAGCTCATAGGCATCAATTAAGGAATAGTCGTTTAATTCAATAATGATTTGGTAACCCCCTAGGAATCCATCGACTGGAAAAATGAACCAACATGATACATGTGGGACAGTACGTTATCATACCTGTGGGGATTCCGGGGCTTTGAAGTCTAAGGGAATAAAAATATAACTCATCTGCCCAGATTTGAGGAGTTTTGATCGTTACACTTTGATGGGCTTAAGCACACTCAAAAAAGAGCAGGTAAAAATTGACTTGACTTTAATAAACTAACTCATTTAAAATATAATTCAATTCAATTTAATTTGTATTGATTAAAAAAAGTTAATAATTTATAATTTAAATTATTTGAAAGTAAAATAACTCCAATTTAATTGATGTAAAATTTAATTAATGCAAAATATAAAATATAAAATATGAATAATTTAAATTTAAATTTCATAAAATTTAAAATTTAATGTATTTTAAATTTTATGAATTAAAAACCAAAGTATCTAAGAGCTGAAAAATTCAAAATCTGATGATCGGAATCCAAAGTACTCAATATACCTAAAAATCAAGAAACCTAGATACAAAATATCAAAAATTTAAATATCCTGAGATTTGATAAATTTGAAATTCAAGATAACGTAAAACTCAAATTATCTAAGACTCAAAATAATATGACTTGAATTTGGCCCAACTCTGGTGTACTGCCTCTATCAATAAGTGAGCTTAGCTACGGTTCAGACCATATAAATTCAGTTGTATGGCTGCACAATGTTCCAAAAGTTTTTTGTTTTTTGTTTTTTTGGTAATATAATGTCCGGATGAAATACAATTTCAATGGTTTATGCAACTAAACTATCAACTGGTAATTTATTGGAGAGACAATATATAGCGTATCTGTCTACAAAATGGCTGAGCTAATATGCCGTCCAGTAATGATAAATATTTGTGAAATATTCAACATTATTTCAACTTCGATGATACATATATTCAGATGATTTAATTGGCATGCCAAACTTGACCATTTCTCTGCTAAGCTACTAAACTGAAATTGACAAGCTGGGGAGAGAAATCTTACTTACCAATGCAAATCCTGGTTTTCAATCTTTGGCCAACTTCGCGGATTCTTGTTTTGAGTTTAAATATTCTTGTTTTGATTATAAATACAGTGCTTGGCCCAGGAGAGGACCCAGGAAGGGCTTATGAACTTCAAAAATTTACTAGCAAGCCTTTAAGTTTTAAATTTCCGAGCTGAGTCAAATCTGAAACTTATAAATTTTAAGTAGAGTTTCTATTAACCAAGCAAGTATGCATATGAATTATTCAATAAGTTTGGTATGGATGATTAAAAGTCTTATGTCACACAAAACACAATATCCATTAAACTTGACAATGGTAGAAATTGTAAGCATATGGATAAAAAGAAGTATAGAGTTATGATTGGTAATATTACTTATTAAAGATCTAGGTAGATTGATATTCCATTTGCTATATAGCCCATGTTAGCTCATTTAAATTGCGTATGCCTTGAAGCCTAAGAGATTGATATCATGCATTAGAAGTATTTATATGTAACTTCTCTACATGATTTGCATAATATTGGGGAGCATTCCATTTGCATAAGAATGAGAAAATGACTTAGAAGGGAATACATTATTTGATATTTATTGATTAGCTATTTCTCTCAAGTGCTTAAATATTCTTTATTTATTAAGCCTATGTTGCATGATTGAGAGAAGAAGAATGGATGGTTTTATATGAGTTTGACAAGGTTTCAATTCTGTATATCTTTACAAAGGGAGCTATTTTTTTAACTTATATTCTTCTATTTATGATATGTAATTAAATTTTTTATGTGCATAAATTGAATTTGCTTGCATATTTGAGATTCAAAATGATGAAATATAGTTGTAAGAATTTAAGTTGGTTATTTGTCAAATAATACTTTCATGTCTATTCATATGCTTTGTTTTTGAGAATATATTTTCTTTATTAATTGCTTGCTTGACAAAAAGAAATTGCACTTTTTAATGCATTAAGGGAGAGAGGTAATAGGCTGAAAAATATAACAAATTTTTATAAATTAGTATATTTTAAATTTGAAAAAAATAAAAAAGAACATTAATGATGTTGCATTAAAGGGGAGAAGGAAGATGTATAAGTAAAAGTATGAATTATGGACAATTAAAAATAAAAATTTTAGAGTATAACGATTTTAATTTATTTGAAAATTTTTTGTAATTGTTTCATATCATTAAATACTATTTAAAATTTGTATATATTCTTGTAAAATTAGTATATTTTAACTCAGAAAAAATAAAATATAATATTAATGACATTGAGTAAATAGGAAGGAGGAAAATATTAAAAGAAAAATATTAAATGTGGATAGTTAAAAGTAAAAAGTTTAAAGAATAATAATTTTAATTTTTTTCAAAAATTTTTTATAATTGCTCAATTTCATTAAATACCATTTAAAAATTATACAAATTTTTGTAAATATGGTATATTTTAAATTTAGAAAAAATAAAAAAAAACATTAATAACATTGCATTAACAAGAAAAGGAAAATGTAAAAAAAATAATGTTGAATGAGAATAATTAAAAGTAAAAAGTTTAAATATAATAATTTTAATTTTTTTAAATTTTTTAATTATTTAATATTATCAAATACTATTTAAATATTATACAAATTTTTATAAAGTCAGATTGTTTCAAACTTGAAAAAATTAAAAATTAAAATTAAGGATATTATGTGCATAAGAGGAAAGAAAATATAAAAACAAGTACAGTAAATGTAAAGATTAAAAGAATAAAATTTAAAATATATTATTTTTATTTGCTAGAAAATTTTCAAAGGATACTTGATCTTATTAAATATTATAAAATTATCAATTTTTATAATAAATAATGATTATGAAGAAGTGAAATATAAACAAATAGTTTTTCACTTTTTAAGTAAATTTTTTATGAAAAAAACTTTCACTTATTATTTTATATACAAATTTTTAACTTTTGTACTAATCCTTAACATATTTTTTAATTTAATTTTAAAATTAATCATAAATCTTAGAAAAAAAATTATAATATTTTTTAAATTTCAAAAATAAAAATTTTACTTCTTAAGTAAAATTTTTCTTTATTTATTTTATTTACCCAAAATCTTATTTATATCTTTTTATTTGTGGTAGTTAGAAAAATCTATGAATGCACATCAAACCAATAATTAATCATTAATCATAATTTTTTCTTTCCCCTTTTCTTAATAAATAGGTTAAAGGATTTGATTAGGATGATAATGCAATGAAGCACAACTGCACAAGATAGTCATTTTAGACATCTCAAAGCCTATATATTTATGTAGCCATGTTAATGAATTACAGTAACGTCATCCATTGTTCCTTGTAAGGATGATTAGAATAGAAGTTTTGTCATTAGTTGTTCTTTGGTTTTGCTTCCAATTATATTTCACCATGTCTTCTAAGTCTAATGGCTTTAGTTCGAAACTTTTTTCTAGGGATTCTCCCAAGTCTCCACTATATTCTGGAAATTTCAGTTTCATCGAAAGAATGGAAAGATTGATTAGACTTTCTAGAGTGAGAGATGTTTATTTGGAAAACACTTTGCGTCCAAATGATACGACAGATCTTGCAGATGGCGTCCATCTTCCAACTGTACGTTTAAGTGCGTTCTACTTGGTGAGTATTGAAATTGGATCCGAAATTAGAAAAGCATTGTACTTATCTTTCGACACAGCTAATGGCCTAATGTGGACCCAGTGTGAGCCTTGCGTTAAGTGTTACTAGCAGCGTGATCCTATCTATGACTCTCGCACTTCTTTGAGCTACCAAAGTCTCCCATGCAAACACCCATTTTGTTCAGCCAATAACCACTTATATTGATGCGTCGAAAATTGATGTTTGTACACAATATGGTACGGAGACAGATCCAATACAAGGAACCAAGTATCCTTGGAAACATTCTTATTTAGAGCGGGTTTAAATGGCCGTAGAACTGTTCCTGGTATAGTCTTTGGTTGCTCAACAAAGAGCCATGGCATGGCTCGATTTTCTGTAGATGGGTTTATGTCAGGCATTCTCGGACTAAACAAGCGGCCAGACTCAATTATGTCTCAGTTGTCTAACGAATTTAATCGTCAATTCTCTTATTGCTCGTCCCCATTCGCTCAATTACAGTAGCAAACTGGGGCCCTTAGGTTTGGTGATAACATTCCACCCCCTCCACTACATGTCCAAACGACAAGGTTTGTAGTTCCTGGAAGTTATAAATATTACTTAAAACTGTTGGACATTAGCGTAGGGGATGTACGTCTAGGATTTCATCCTGGCCAATTTGAAGTTAGTCAAGATGAAAGTGGTGGTTTTATTATAGATAGCGGAACTGCCCTATCCCGAATTGACCAAACCACAATCAGGGTGCGTAATGCATATGATGAAGTAATAGTATCGTTTAGGGCACACTACGATGCAAGGAATCTTGAAAGAGAATGGAATGGGCCGGACTATATGGATTTATGCTACAAGTATCCTCCTGATTTTAATGATTTTCCTACGATGACATATCATTTTGATGGCGCTGACTATCTTGTCGAAGCCCAAAACGTTCACTTTCCTGGTGAACAAACATACAGATTTTTTTGTGTCACTTTAATGAGAGGAAATGGCAAATCAATCTTGGGGTCATGGCATCAACAAAACATACACATCATTTATGATGGCAACATCGATGGACTCCAATTTGCTCCCGAAAATTGCATCAATGATGTTCTGTAATACCATCATGACTCCTGAAGTCATGCGTAGTAGTCTGGTCCTGAGCTAATCCTTTCAGTAATTAATATATAAAGCCCCATTTATGATTTCTAGTTTTTCTTCAACAAGTTCCACAATGTTTATGAGAATTGGAGAAGTAAATTCAAATGAGCAAGTATGGTTGTTTGCAAATTTTCTGTGGACAAAAATGTGACAAAATTTTGGTATTTTCATTCTGAGAATTTCATTGAAGAAATGAATTGTATAAAATTATAGATAGATTCCTATTAGTGATCTCAATAAAAATAAAATAAAATATATATATTTTATTTGCTTTTGCTAAATAATTATCTAAATTAAGTTTTAATTTAAATATTTTATTTATATGTACAAACTTATTACTAATAACAATTTAATTAATTTTAAAATTACAAGTAAATTTGGTTCTAAGTAAAATTTTATTAAATTATTATAAATAATTATGGTTTATATTGATTGATTTGATAAATTTACTTATAAAATTAAAAATAATTATATAATAAAATAACTCATTCAAAATTTTTAAATTTGTAGATAAATTGTTTAAAATATCTTACATCTATTAGAGAAAGGAAAATGTAAAAAGAAAACATGAATATGAAGAATTAAAAGGGAAATTATTAAAGCATAACAATTTTAATTTTTTTGCAAAATTTTTTGTAATTTTTCAATCTCAAATAATTTGTATATTTTAAATTTAGAAAAAAAATTAATAATATTATTTCTTGTAGAGGAGTGAAAATGTAAAAAAAAAATAAAGGTAGAGTGTGAAGAAATAAAAATAAAAAATTTCAAATATAATTATTTTAATTTGTTTGAGAATTTTTATTAATTACTTATTTTTATCAAATATTATTAGATTATTGACTAATATATTAATTATTAATTATAATAAAATAAAATAAAAATAAATAATTTATTTTTTCTTAAATAAAGTCCCTTTTTCCTTTTTTATATAACCTTGATTCTTATTTAAGAAAGAAGATAATTATATAGTTCATATTAAAGAAACTCCTAACAAATTTTTATAAAATTAGTATGTTTTAAAGTTGGAAATTTTTTTTCTTTGAAAAGTGAAAGTTGGCCATCCCTCAGAGAAGTGTCGGCTCCATCTCTGATCTTTCATGTTGATGTCTTAAAAGATTTTACACGTATGATATATAGGATTGAGACCTTCGATCCCCACAAACTTGTGCAATTCTTCAATACTTGGATTCCTTACTCACTCTATTAAGCTTTCTATAATCCCTATATGCTTTTAAAAAACTTATCTACGACCCAATGATTGTTCTCTGTTATATTGTGGCACATTCAACCTTTTTTTTTTTTTCTTTTCTGTGTTTGTGCTTTTCCTTCTGCGAAATTGCCCATCCGTTTCCGTCGGTGGAGAGAGAAGCTCCTTTTATGCTACTGTCTTCATAATGCTACATTTTTTTGTTTGCCCATTTGTGTTATGTTCTATGATTTGTTATAGGTGGTATGACCCCACTATCAACACTATTGAAACTTGCTCATTTTTGGTCCCTGCGTTGTTATGGCCTCTGGTTTAGTCTTGAGTTTCTGTCAGTGAAATTTCCCTTTATCTACTTTATTTACCCAAAATCCTAAGTTGTGGTAATTAGGAAAATCTACGGATGCACATCAAACCAATAATTAACCACTAACTAGAATTTTTTCTTTTCCCTTCTCTTAATGAGTAGGATAAAGGATTTGATTAGGATGATAATGCAATGAAGCACAACTGCACAAAATAGTCATTTTAGACATCTTAAAGCCTATATATTTCTGTAACCATATTAATGAATTATAGTAACGTCATCCATCATTCCTTGTAAGGATGATTAGAATAGAAGTTTTGTCATTTTTTGGTTTTGCTTCCAATTATATTTCACCATGTCTTTTAAGTCTAGTGGTTTTAGTTTGAAACTTTTTTCTAGGGATTCTCCCGAGTCTCTACTATATCTTGGAAATCTCAATTACATCAAAAGAATGGAAAGATTGATTAGATTATATAGAGTGAGAGGTGATTATTTGGAAAACACTTTGTGTCCAAATGATATGATAGACCCTGCAAATGGCGTCCATCTTCCAACTATACGTTTAAGTACGTTCTACTTAGTGAGTATTGAAATTGGATCCGAAATTAGAAAAGAATTGTACCTATCTTTCAACACAACTAATGGCCTAATATGGACCCAGTGTGAGCCTTGCGTTAAGTGTTATTGGCAGCGTGATCCTATTTATGATCCTCACACTTCTTCGAGCTACCAAAGTCTCCCATTCAATCACACATTTTGTTTAGGCAAAAACCCCTCATATCAATACGTCAAAAATTGATGTTTGTACGCAATATGGTATAGAGACGGATCCAATACAAGGGGCTAAGTATCCTTGGAAACACTCTTATTTAAAGTGGGCCTAAATGACTGCAGACCCGTTCCTGGAGTGGTCTTTGGTTGCTCAACTAAAAGCCACGGCATGGCTCAGTTTTCTACAGGTGAGTTTATGTCAGGCATTCTCAAACTAAAGAAGCGGCCAGACTCAATTATGTCCCAGTTGTCTAATAGACTTAATGATCAATTCTCCTATTGCTTGGCTCCATTCGCTCAATTAGAGCAACGAACTGGGGTCCTTAGGTTTGGTGATAACATTCCACCCTCTCCACAACATATCTAAACGACATAGTTTGCAGCTCCTAGAAGTTATAAATATTACTTAAAACTGTTGGACATTAGCTTAAGGGATGTACGTCTATGACTCCCTTTTAGCCAATTTGAAGTTAGACAAGATGGAAGTGGTGGTTTTTTAATGGATATTGGAATTATCATCTCCCGAATTGACCAAACCACGGTTGGGGAGCGTAACGCATATGATGAAGTAATAGCATCATTTCGGGATGCTAGAAATCTTCAAAGAGAATTGAATGGGCCGAACTACATGGATCTATGCTACAAGTATCCTCATGATTTTAATGATTTTCCTACATTGACATATCACTTTGATGGTACTGACTATCCTGTTGAAGCACAAAACGTTCACTGTCCTGGTGATCAAGGATTTGGATTTTTTTGTGTCGCTTTATTGAGAGGAAATGATAAATCATTATTAGGGTCATGGAATCAACAAAACATACGCATTACTTATGATGGCAACATCAATGGACTCTAATTTGCTCCTGAGAATTGCGTCAATGATTTTCTGTAATACCATCATGCCTTTTGAAGTAATATGCAGTGGTCCGGTCTTGAGCTAGTCCTTGGCTAAACCTTCGGATTGGTCTGGTTCTTGAATAACTTTTAGTAATTAATATATAAAGCCCCATTTACGATTTCTAGTTTTTCTTCGACATGTTGCACTATGTTTATCTAAATAAGAGAAGTAAAATCAAATGAGCAAGTATAGTTGTATGCAAATTTGCTAGGGGCAAAAATATGACAAAATTTTGGAATTATCATTCTGAAAATTTCATAGAAGAAATGAATGATATAGAATTATAGATGGATTAATATTGGTGATCTTAGTAAAAAAATACATTGCCTACTTTTACCGAATAATTATTTAAATTTACACTTTCTTTTTAAGTTTCAATTTGAGTCTTTAACTTACATAACTGAATTTATTGTTAGTAACAACTTAATTAATTATAAAATTACAAATAAATTTAATAATGAGCAAAATTTAATCAAATTATTATAATTAATTATAATTTGAATCAGTTAATTTGACAATTTTACTTATAAAATTAAGAAGAAACATACAATAGAATAACTCATTCACAATTTTCAAATCCACAATAAATTGTTTAAAATATCTTATATATGTTGGAAGAAAGAAAATGTGAAAGGAAAAAGTGAATGCGAAGAACTGAAAAGGAAACTATAAAAGTGTAATAATTTTACTTTGTTTGCAAACTTTTTTTAATTTATCAATCTTATCAATCTTAATTCATAAACAAGTTGTATATTTTAAACTTGAAAAAAAAAAAATTATATTAATGAAGTTATTATGATTGGAGGAATAAAAATGTAAAAAAAAAAATTGTGTGTATAAAAATAAAAATAAAAAAATTTCAAGGATAATTATTTTTATTTATTTGGAAACTTTTAACACTTGAGCATTTTTATCAAATACTGTTAAATCATAAACTTGAGTATTAGATATTATTTATAATAAAATAAAATAAAAACAAATAATTTATTTCTTTTTAACTAAAGCTCCTTTTTTCTTTCTTCATATAACCTTAATTCTTATATAATGTACATATGTGTGTGTGTGTGTGTGTGTGTGTGTGTGTGTGTGTTGGTGTATCTATATGATTGAGAGGAGAAGAATAGTTGGGTTTATACAAGTTTGCTAAGAATTCAATTTTGTATATCTTTACAAAGGGAGCCATTTTGTTAACTTATATTCTTATATTTATAATACGTGGTTGAATTCTCTATGTACTTAAATTGACCTTACTTGCATATTTAAGATTTAAAACATTGAAATATACTTGAAAGAATTTAAGTTAATTATTTGCTAAAGTATACTTTCATGTCTATTTATATGCTTATTTTTTGAGAATATATTTGATTTGTTAATTACTTGCTAGATAAAAAGAAATTGTATTTTTTGATGCATTGAGGGTGGGAGAGGTAATAGATTGAAAGATAGATTAGATTTTTGTACAATTAGTATATTTTAAACTTGGAAAAAATAAAAAGAACATTAATAACATTGCGTTAATAAGGAGAAGAAAGATGCAAAAGGAAAAATATTAAATGTAGATAATTAAAAATAAAAGTTTTAAAGTATAATAATTTTAATTTTTTTAGAAAATTTTTGTAATTATTTAATATTATCAAATGCTATCTAAAATTTTATATATTTTTGTAAAACAAGTATATTTTAAACTTGGAAAAAATAAACCAAAACATTAATGACATTGAATTAATAGGGACGGGGATAATGTAAAAGGAAAACTATTAAAGTAAAAGTTTAAAATATAATACTTTTAATTTTATTTAAAAATTTTTTATAATTGCTTAATATCATTAAATATAATTTAAAAATTATATAAAATTTTGTAAATATAGTATATTTTAAACTTGGAAAAAATAAAAAAGAACATTAATGACATTGTATTAATAAGAAAAAAAAAAATGTAAAAGGAACAATGTTGGATGAGGATAATGAAAAACAAAAGGTTTAAATATAACAATTTTAATTTTTTTAAAAACTTATTTAATTGTTCAATATTACCAAATACTATTTAAATATTGTATAAATTTTTATAAAGTTAGAATATTTTAAACTTGGAAATATTAAAAAGTAAAATTAATGATATTAACAAAAATATAAAAAGAAATATAGTAGATGTGAAGATTTAAAAGGATAGAGTTTAAAGTATATTATTTTTATTTGTTAAGAAATTTTCAAAAGTGACTTGATTTTATTAAATATTACAAAATTATTAGTTTTCGATTATGAAAAGATAAAATATAAACAAATAATTTTTTACTTTTTAAGTAAAATTTTCATAAAGAAATTTTTTGTTTATTGTTTTATATGCTAATATGCTAATTCTTAATATATCTTTTAATTTAATTTTATATTTAATCATAAATCTTAGAAAAAGAAATAATAATATTTTTTAAATTTTCAAAAAAAAATTTTACTTCTTAAGTGAAATCTTGTTTTATCTACTTTATTTATCCAAAATCCTTTCTATATCTTTTTATTTATGGTAATTAGGAAAATTTATGGATGCACATCAAACCAATAATTAATCTATTAACCAGAATTTTTTCTTTCCTCTTTTCTTAATGAATAGGACAATGGATTTGATTAAGATGATAATGCAATGGAGCACAACAACAAAAGATAGTCATTTTAGACATCTCAAAGCCTATATATTTGTGTAACCATGTTAATGAATTACAGTAACGTCATCCATCGCTCCCTAGAAAGATGATTAGAATAGAAGTTTTGTCATTAGTTTTTCTTTGGTTTTGCTTCCAATTATATTTCACCTTGCCTTCTAAGTCTAGTGGCCTTAGTTTGAAACTTTTTTCCAGGGATTCTCCCGAGTCTCCACTGTATCCTGGAAATCTCAGTTTCGTCGAAAGAATGGAAAGATTGATTAGATTTTCTAGAGTGAGAGGTGATTATTTAGAAAACACTTTGCGTCCAAATGATGCGACAGACCCTGCAGATGGCGTCCATCTTCCAACTGTACATGTTAGTGTGTTCTATTTGGTGAGTATTGAAATTGGATCCGAAATTAGAAAAGAATTATTCCTAGCTCTTGACACAGCTAGTGGCCTAATGTGGACCCAGTGTGAGCCTTGCGTTAATTGTTTCTGGCAACGTGATCCTATCTATGATCCTCGTACTTCTTCTAGCTACCAAAGTCTCCCATGCAATCACCCATTTTGTTCAGGCAATAACCCCTTATATCAATGCGTCGAAAATCGATGTTTATACACAATAAGGTACGGAGACGGATCCAACTCAAGGGGCCAAGCATCCTTGGAAACATTCTTATTTAGAGCGGGTCCAAATGGCCGCAGACCCGTTCCGGGTATAGTCTTTGGTTGCTCAACAGAGAGCCACGACATCCCTGAGACTACTGGAGATGGGGCTATGTCAGGCCTTCTCGGACTAAACAAGAGGGCAGACTCAATTATGTCACAATTGCCTAACGAACTTAATCGTCGATTCTCCTATTGCTTGGGCTCGTTCGCTCAATTAGAGCAGCGAACCGGGGTCCTTAGGTTTGGTGATAACATTCCACCCCCTCCACAAAATGCCCAAACGACAAGGTTCGCATTTCCTGAAGCTTATCATTATTACTTAAAACTGTTGGACATTAGCGTAGGGGATGTACGTCTAGGATTCCCTCCTAGCCAATTTGAAGTTAGACAAGATAGAAGGGGTGGTTTTGTTATTGATACCGGAACTATCGTCTCCCGAATTGACCAAACCATGATTGGGGAGCGGAATGCATATGATGAAGTAATAGCATTGTTTCAGGCATACTACGATGCCCGAAATCTTCAAAGAGAATGGAATGGGCCAGACTATGTGGATCTATGCTACAAGTATCCTCCTAATTTTAATGATTTTCCTACAATGACATATCATTTTGACGGTGCTGACTATCTTGTTGAAGCCCAAAACACTCACTTTCCTAGTGATCCAAGCATTGGATATTTTTGTGTCGCTATATTGAGAGGAAATGGCTACTCAATCTTAGGGTCATGGCATCAACAAAACATGCGCATCACTTATGATGGCAACATCAATGGACTCCAATTTGTTCCCGAGAATTGCACCAATGATTTTCTGTAATAGCATTGTACCTCTTAAAGTCATATGCAATAGTCTATTCTTAAGCTAAACCTTTGGATTGGCCTAGTTTTAGAGTAATTTTTAGTAATTAATATATAAAACCCCAATTATGATTTCTATTTTTTTTTTCAACATGTTGCACTATGTTTATCTAAATGGGGGAAGTAAAATCAAATGAGCAAGTATGGTTATGTGCAAATTTGTTCAAGGTAAAAATATGACAACATTTTGGTATTATCATTTTGAAAATTTTATTGAAGAAATGAATAACATAAAATCATAGATAAATTCATATTAATGATCTCAATATTTTTAAAAAAATTATTTTTTTAATCTATTTTTACCAAATAATTATTAAAATTTACACTTTTTTTAAGTTTTAATTTAAATTTTTAATAACATAATTAATTTTAAAATTAAAAATAAATTTAATAATAAATAAAATTTAATTAAATTATTATAATTAATTATAATTCAAATTAATCAATTTAATAATTTTATTTATAAAATTAAAAATAATCATATAATAAAATAATTTATTCAAAATTTATAAATGACATTCTAATATATAAATATATTAATTTATAGAATTTTTAAGTTTAGATATATTAAATATATATATTTATGATAAAGAAGATAATTATATTTAATTTTAACTTAAATATATATTCTAATATATTTATGAATTTCCTAATAAATTTTTATACAGTTAGTATATTCTAAAGTTAGAAAATTTTTTTCATTAAAAGAAAAAAATGTTAGACGTCCCTAAGATAAGTGGTACCTTTCTTCAAAGATTTTACACGTATGATGTATAGAATTGAGCCCTTCTGTCCCCACTAACTTATGCTCTTCTTCAATGCTTGGACTTCTTACTCACTCTACTAAGCTTTCTATAATCCCTATGGGCTTTTAGAAAACTTGTCTACGTCCCAATGATTGTTCTCTGATATATTGTGGCACATTCAACCCCTTTTTTTGTGTGTGTGTTTGGTCTTTTCCTCCAGTGAAATTGCCCGTCCGTTTCCCTTCGTGGAGAGAGAAGCTCCTTTAATGCTACTGTCTTCATAATGCTACATTGTTTTGTTTGCCCATTTAGAATATGTACTATGATTTGTTGTAGGTGGTATGACCCCACTATCAACACTATTAAAACTCGCTCATTTTTGGTTCCTTTGTTGTTGTGGCCTCCGGTTCAGTCTTGAGTTTCTGTCAGAATTCAATTGACTTTTGCCATGCTCTAACTATTGATTTGCTTCTCCTTAGGTACATATGGCCATTTTTGGTTCTATTTTTGCTAGTAGTTGGGCCGAGGGCCTCCATAGAGGGGGAGTGGGCCTATGATGTACATTGCCATTTGTTTAGTCTAGCTATGGATCCTAGGTCTCCTATTTAACATTTTTGGACCATGGTTCATATGTTTTGATCTTGTCTTGGGCCTATGATTTTGCCTTTTTTAGGTACTTTCGAACTTCTCTAAGTCTTGTTGTCTCATTCTAGAAACCTTGAGCTTTCTTTCCCACCGTGGGAGCCATTACTTCAATTCTATTTCGGTTACAATTCAAATGGGTTTAAATTTCATCCTATGAAACCCCAAAATTTTTCCCTTTGTTCCCCACGAGTTGTGATTTTGATTGTTATTACCTTACGGTACTTTTGCTGCTCTAACTCCTCTGGTTTGATTCCATCACTTCGTTTCGTTCCAACCGATTGTGTTGCCTCTTAACCCGCTCTTTTTGCCTTGGTTCAGTCGCCTGTAAAGCCTCTTGGACTTCATTTATGCTGGACTATAGCTGAGGGCCTCCCTTGAGGGCCCAGTGATGATTTGAAGGTGACCATGGCTATCGGTTCCCACCTTTATTTATTTTTGTTTGTATTTCTCCTTTCGTAGATAGACTTGCACTGTAATGGACTCTGCGTACTATTGAGCCCAAGGCCCGTCTGCAATAATTTGTGAATAATTTTCGTTTTGCATTTTCTTCAGAAAAATGAATAATGCGGACAAAGCTCGACGCACATTTAATTTCTTAAAAACGTAAGTCTGACAATGAATCTAAACAGCTACTGATTCCCATCAATTCCTTGCTTGTTCGGTAAACATGTCGGTTAACATCGAGTTAACACTTAAAGGTATACATAAGTTGGCCTAAATGTTTCATTGAGAGTCACAAACTTAAGAAATTCATACATAAATTCAATGGTATATAAAATTGTTATAATTTGGCATTTGAACACTAACATATATAAATTAGCATTCATACGGTAAGTTATCCATTATGTCCTCTTTGATTGTACAATCGACGTCAAGCAAGATTATATATGTTTGTTAATATGGCTAAATGTAAAACAATTTTTGATTTCAACAATTGCACTCATCTCACATATTTAATAAATTATTTTTTAATTTAAAAAAATATTTTAAAATTTTTATATATATTCTTTTATTTAATTTTAAAAAATAATCTATTATTTTAATAATTTTTATTAAAATAATCATATTAAAATATTCTTACGTCAAATAAAGAAAAAAAATACAAAACTTATTATATATTAAAATATTATATAAATTTAAAAATTAAATATATAATAAATCAGAATTTAATTATTTGTAATATATATATATATATATATATTTTTTTTTTTAATTTTTTTTTTTTTTTTTTCATTTTTTAATTTATAACAAAAAAATTAATAACTCTTATTTTTTATTGCATTTGATTATGATAATATTAAATAAATTAATAATTAGAGTGATATAAAATTAGTAGAAATTTAATATAAAATAAATAAAAAATTACAATTTATGTAATCACAAATACTAGATAATATTTTTATTATTCAAGTTTAATACTTTAGAAACCATGCTTATAATATTTATTGAATATTAATTGAAAAGAGGTTATTTATTGACCAAATAAAAATAAATAAAACTTGTTATAAAAAAATAAAAGTGAACTGTTTCTAAAATATACATCTACTTTCTTAAACTCAATATTGTAAATTTTTTTGTCATGATATTTCAGTGACGATCAAACCATAAAAAATTATATAAATTTAAAAATTAAATATATAATAAATTAGAATTTTATTATTTGTAATTTATTAATATATATATATATATACTTTTTTTCATTCCTTAATTTTTAAAAGAAAAATTTAATAACTCTTAATTTTTATTACATTTGACTATGACAATATTAAATAAATTAATAATTAAAGTGATATAAAATTAATAAAAATTTAATACAAAATAAATAAAAAATTACAATATGTAATCACAAATACTAGATAATATTTTTATTATTTAGGTTTAATATTTTAGGAACCATACTTATAATATTAATTTAAAACAGGTTATTTATTGGTCGAACAAAAATAAATAAGACTTGTTATAAGAAATAAATATGAACTGTTACTAAAATATTCATTTACTTTCTTAAGCTCAATATGATAAATTTTTCTGTCATGATGATTCATCAACAATCAAACCGTAAAAATGAAAACATCACAATTAAAGAAGTATAATAGGAAAGTTTACCCAAAGTTTTGGCTTCATCTCTTTTTTAACTTTGAATTATATGGACCAACGGTATTATTCTTTCTCTTCTTTTGTGACTATTGAGCTCCTCTGCCATGGTAAGTTGATTGCATTCGGTATTTGAATACCGAAATAGTCGATGTCCAAGAATTGCTTTCATTAATGGATAAAAGATAACTTGGATCGACTTTGTAATCGGTTACATCACTCTTGACAAGTAATATTCAACTTGATCGAAAAGATGAAGAAGTTCCTCAGAGAAAGTAAGAGGGTCTTGCGGGCTAAACTCAGGTGGGCATGAATATTTCAGTATAAATTGTATCAACCGATTGATTACGGAGCATACACCAACACTTTTATCTTCCTCGCTGCTCTCATATTTCTCCACTTGCGGAGTTGCATCCTAATGTCAACTTCTCAGGTTTTCATCTTTTTGTTTTTTTTTTTTCTTTTATTGCCTGCCGTTTAGATTATGAAATGTATAATAATAACGTGAACTTTTGTTTAAAGTCACCATTCCCGGCCCATATATAGTTCCCTATTTTACAATTCAGAAAAGAAATATTGAATTTCTATACTTGCCTTTTGACATCGAAGAAATTAGAATGTTTCAACAGTTCAATTGTTCTTCACCATCGTATTTCCTGTTGATGAATGACAAAGGTTAAGTAACTCCTTGAATGAGGAAGGATTGCTTCTAGATGATGCCACTTGTAAAAATGATATTGATTATTTATCCAGCATAAAAAGAAAAAAATATAGAAGTTTTCTTATTAAATAAAATTTTCAATTAGTATAATTAATCGTATTCTATCTATTTATCTATATATATAGTGTAAAAATATTAAAAATTACCACTAATATTTTATAATTTAAATATAAAAATTATATTCTTATTAGACAAATAAATATTTTATAATCTCAAAAAAAATTATAATTATATATATATATATATATATCTAATTTTACTAAATACATCAACAAAAATTTGAATTTATAATTTTTACCATGCTAACATCAGGTTATATTGTTCAGTGATTGAAACAATTAATTGACAATATATGAAAAGATACTTAGATATGCTAGAAACCACAAAAAGTCCTTCATGATCATAGGCACTCCTAAAACACTCTTAGTTATATTGTTTTCTATTTTGACAGTCGCCTTGGTCTCTAAGTGGAAGTAAAATTGAAATATTTGTTCCATTTATATCTCCTAAATAATCATATTTAATGACATTAGTCATGAAAATATTATTTTTTATAAAAAAAATATATTACATTCACTATTTTTTTATATTTTCCCTTTGATTAGAACTTGCCTTAAAACACTCCCACTCGTCATCATTTCTAACCTCTGTTGTGGGATTTAATAGTTTGATGTATACGTTGGGTAGGCTAAGAATAAATTTTAGGCACTTAACCAAAGTATTTTGCTAGTTGTCTCTAGTAGATGATTACAAGTAGCATCGATCACCTGCGTTTTGTGAATAAGACCCACTATAAGTCAAAGGGATAATTATTATGATAATTCTTACCCTCCATCCATCTTACGCCTCAGAAAATGAATGAAAATTATTATGGACCCTACCATTTTAGTATGAAATCACATAAATAAATTACGTGCTTGTGACTTAGACCATCATCCCAACCTGGAAGAGCTCATAGGCATCAATTAAGGAATAGTCGTTTAATTCAATAATGATTTGGTAACCCCCTAGGAATCCATCGACTGGAAAAATGAACCAACATGATACATGTGGGACAGTACGTTATCATACCTGTGGGGATTCCGGGGCTCTGAAGTCTAAGGGAATAAAAATATAACTCATCTGCCCAGATTTGAGGAGTTTTGATCGTTACACTTTGATGGGCTTAAGCACACTCAAAAAAGAGGTGGTAAAAATTGACTTGACTTTAATAAACTAACTAAACTCATTTAAAAGCTAATTCAATTTAATTTGTAGTGATTAAAAAAATTAATAATTCATAATTTAAATTATTCGAAATTAAAATAATTTTAATTCAATTGATTTAAAATTTAATTACTTTAAAATATGAATAATTTAAATTTAAAATTCATAAGAGTTAAAATTTAATGTAATTTTAAATTTCATGAATTGAAAACCAATGTATCTAAGAGCTGAAAAATTTAAAATCTGATGATCGGAATTCAAAGTACTCAATATACCTAAAAATCAAGAAACCTAAATACAAAATATCAAAAATTTAAATATCCTGAGATTTGATAAATTTGAAATTCAAGATCACCTAAAACTCAAATTATCTAAGACTCAAAATAATATGACTTGAATTTGGCCCAATTCTCGTGTACTGCCTCTATCAATAAGTGAGCTTAGCTACGGTTCAGACCATATAAATTCATGTGTAGGGCTGCACAATGTTCCAATTTTTTTTTTCCTTGGTAGTATAATGTCCGGATGAAATACAATTTCAATGGTTTATGCAACTAAACTATCAACTGGTAATTTATTGGAGAGACAATAAATTGCGTATCTGTCTACAAAATGGCTGAGTTAATATGCCATCCAGTAGTGATAAATATTTGTGAAATATGCAACATTATTTCAACTTCGATAATACATATATCCAGATGATTTAATTGGCATGCCAAACTTGACCATTTCTCTGCTAAGCTACTAAACTCAAATTGACAAGCTGGGGAGAGAAATCTTACTTACTAATGCAAATCCTGGTTTTCAATCTTTGGCCGACTCGACGGATTCTTGTTTTGATTATAAATACAGTGCTTGGCCCAGGAGAGGACCCAGGAAGGGCTTATGAACTTCAAAAATTTACTAGCAAGCCTTTACGTTTTAAATTTCCGAGTTGAGTCGAATCTGAAACATACAAATTTTAATTAGAGTTTCTATTAACCAAGCAAGTATGCATACGAATTATTCGATAAGTTTGGTATGGATGATTTAAAGTTTATGTCACACTAAACACAATATCCACTAAACTTGACAATGGTAGAAATTGTAAGAATGTGGATGAAAAAAGTATAGAGTCATGATTGGTAATATTGCTTATTAAAGGGCTTGTTGGACTGATATTCCATTTGCTATGTAGGCCATGTTAGGTCATTTAAATTGCATATGCCTTGATGCCTAAGAGATTGATATCATGCATTAGAAGTATTTATATGTAACTTCTTTACATGATTTGCATAATATTAGGGAGCATTCCATTTGCATAAGAATGATAAATTGACTTAAAAGGGAATACATTATTAGATATCTATTGATTAGCTATTTCTCTCAAGTGCTTAAATATTCTCTACTTATTAAGCCTATATTGCATGATTGAAAGGAGAAGAATGGATGGTTTTATGAGTTTGCCAAAGGTTTCACTTCCGTATATCTTTACAAGGGGAGCTATTTTTTTAACTTATATTCTTGTATTTACGATTCGTAATTAAATTTTCTATATGCTTAAATTGAATTTGCTTGCATATTTGTGATTCAAAATGATGAAATATAATTGTAAGAATTTAAGTTGGTTATTTGCCAAAATATACTTTCATGTCTATCCACATGCTCTATATTTGAGAATATATTTTCTTTGTTAATTGCTTACTTGACAAAAAAGAATTGTACTTTTGACGCATTAAGGGTCAGAGGTAATAGATTGAAAATATAACAAATTTTTGTAAAACTAGTATATTTTAGACTTGGAAAAAATAAAAAGAACATTAATGGCATTGTGTTAATAAAGAGAAGGAAGATGTAAAAGGAAAAATATTAAAAGTAGATAATTAAAAATAAAAGTTTTAAAGTATAACAATTTTAACTTTTTTAGAAATTTTTTGTAAATATTTAATATTATCAAATGTTATTTAAAATTTGTGTACATTTTTGCAAAACAAGTATATTTTAAACTTGAAAAAAATAAACCAAAATATTAATGACATCGAATTAATAAGGGAAATAAAAATGTAAAAAGAAAACTATTAAAGTAAAACTTTAAAGTATAATACTTTTAATTTTATTTAAAAACTTTTTATAATTGCTTAATATCATTCAATACAATGTAAAAATAATATAAATATTTGTAAACATAATATATTTTAAACTTCAAAAAAATAAAAAAAAACATTAATGACATTGTATTATCAAGAAAAAGGAAAATGTAAATGGAACAATGTTGAATAAGGATAATTAAAAGTAAAAGGGTTAAATATAATAATTTTAATTTTTTTAGAAATTTTTTAAATTTTTTAATATTATTAAATACTATTTAAATATTATATGAATTTTTATAAATTTAAAGTATTTTAAATTTAAAAAAAAATTAAAAGTAAAATTAATGATATTAATGAAAATATAAAAGGAGGTAGAGTAGATATGAAGATTAAAAGGATGAAGTTTAAAGTACATTATTTTTATTTATTAGAAAAATTTCAAAAGTCACTTGATTTTATTAAATATTACAAAATTATCAGTTTTCGTAATAGATATCGATTATCAATTTTCATAATAGATATCAATTATAAAAAAATGAAATATAAACAAGTAATCTTTTACTTTTTAAGTAAAATTTTCATGAAAATTTTTTTTGTTTATTATTTTATATTCTAATGTGTTAATTCTTAACATATCTTTTAATTTAACTTTATATTTTATCATAAATTTTAGGAAAAGAAATAATAATATTTTTTAAATTTCGAAAAAAAAAAATCTTACATAAGTATAATTTTTCTTTATCTACTTTATTTACCCAAAATCCTTTCTATATCTTTTTATTTGTGATAATTAGGAAAATCTACGGATGCACATCTAACCAATAATAAACCTGTTAACCAAAATTTTTTCTTTTCCCTTTTCTTAACGAATAAGACAATGGATTTGATTAGGATGATAATGCAATAAAGGACAATAACACAAGATAGTCATTTTAGACATCTCAAGTCTATATATTTGTGTAACCATGTTAATGAATTATAATAACATCATCCATCGCTCCTTGTAAGGATGATTAGAATAAAAGTTTTGTCATTAGTTGTTCTTTGGTTTTGCTTCCAATTATATTTTACCATGTCTTTTAAGTCTAGTGGCTTTAGTTTAAAACTTTTTTCTAGGGATTCTCCCGAGTCTCCACTGTATCCTGGAAATCTCAGTTACATTGAAAAAATAGAGAGATTGATTAGATTTTCTAGAGTGAGAGGTGATTATTTGGAAAACACTTTGCGTCCAAAAGATACGATAGACCCTACAAATGGCGTCCATCTTCCAACCATACATTTAAGTGCGTTTTACTTGGTGAGTATTGAAATTGGATCTGAAATTAGAAAAGAATTGTTGCTAGCTCTCGACACAGCTAGTGGCCTACTATGGACCCAGTGTGAGCCTTGCGTTAATTGTTTTGAGCAACATGATCCTATCTATGATCCTCGTACTTCTTCTAGCTACCAAAGTCTCCCATGCAATCACCCATTTTGTTCAGGCAATAACCCATTATATCGATGTGTCGAAAATCGATGTTTGTACACAATAAGGTACGGAGACGGTTCCAATACAAGGGGTAACGCATCCATGGAAACATTCTTATTTAGAGAGGGTCCAAATGGTCGCAGACCCATTCCTGGTATAGTTTTTGGTTGCTCAACAGAGAGCCACGAAGACCCTGAGACTACTGGAGATGAGGGTATGTCAGGCATTCTTGGACTAAACAAGAGGCCAGACTCAATTATGTCACAGTTGCCTAATGAACTTAATCGTCGATTCTCCTATTGCTTAGCCTCATTTGCTCAATTAGAGCAGCGAACCGGGGTCCTTAGGTTTGGTGATAACATTCCACCCCCTCCACAAAATGTCCAGACGACAAGGTTCGCAATTTTTGGAGTTTATCATTATTACTTAAAATTATTGGACATTAGTGTAGGGGATGTACGTCTAGGATTCCCTCCTGGCCAATTTGAAGTTAGACAAGATAGAAGGGGTGGTTTTGTTATTGATACCGGAACTATCCTCTCCCGAATTGACCAAACCACGATCGGGGAGCGTAACGCATATTATGAAGTATTAGCATCGTTTCGAGCACACTATGATGCCCGAAATCTTCAAAGAGAATGGAATGGGCCGGACTATGTGGATCTATGCTACAAGTATCCTCCTGATTTTAATGATTTTCCTACAATGACATATCACTTTGATGGTGCTGACTATCTTGTTGAAGCCAAAAATGCTCACTTTCCTAGTGATCCGAGCATTGGATATTTTTGTGTCGCTATAATGAGAGGAAATGGCTACTCAATCTTAGGGTCATGGCATCAACAAAATATGCGCATCACTTATGATGGCAACATCAATGGACTCCAATTTGCTCCCGAGAATTGTGGCAATGATTTTCTATAATACCATCATGCCTCTTGAAGTCATGTGTAGTGGTTCATTCTTAAGCTAAACCTTTGGATTGGTCTGGTTATAGAGTAACTTTTAGTAATTAATATATAAAGCACCATTTATGATTTCTAGTTTTTCTTCAACATGTTGCACTATATTTATCTTAATAAGAGAAGTAAAATCAAATGAGCAAGTATAGTTGTGTTCAAATTTACTGTGGGCAAAAATGTGGCAACATTTTGGCATTATGATTTTAAAAATTTTATCGAAGAAATGAATAATATAGAATTATAAATGAATTCATATTGGTGATATCAATATTAAAAAATATATTTTTTTGTCTATTTTTATTAAATAATTATTTAAATTTAAACATTTTTTTAAATTTTAATTTGAGTTTTTAACTACATAATTAATTTCAATCTTTTATATATTTTTTCCTATTTAATTTCGAGAGATAATTTCATATTTTAATAATTTTTTTATTATAATAATTTCATTAAAATTTAGTTATTTATAATTTATTACTACTTATTTATATATTTTTTTCACTCCTTAATTTTTAACAAATAAAATTTAATAGTTCTTAATTTTCTGTTATATTTAATTATGACAATATTAAATAAATTAATAATTAAAGTAATATCAAATTAATAAAAATTTAATATAAAATAAATAAAAAATTATAACATATATAACTGTAAATATTAAATGATATTTTTATTATTCATAATTAATAATTTAGTAATTGTGTTTATAATATTAATTGAAAATAAGTTATTTATTAGTGAAAAAAAAAATATAGGACTTGTCATAAAAAATAAAAGTGAACTCTCACTAAAATATGTATCTAGTTTGCTAATCTCAATTTCGTGAATTTTTCTATCATAATATTTCAGCAACAATCTCACTGTAAAAATGAAAATATCATAATAAAAGAAATATAATTGGAAAGTTTACTCAAAGTTTTGGTTTCATTTCCTTTTTAACTTTGAATCATATAGGCCAACGGTATTATTCTTTCTCTTCTTTTGTGACTATTGAGCTCCTTTACCATGGTAAGTAGATTGCATTCAGTATTTGAATAACGAAATAGTCGATGTCCAACAATTTCTTTCATTAATGGATAAAAGAAAACTTGGATCGACTTTGTAATCGATTACATCACTCTTGACAAGTAATATTCACCTTGATCGAAAAGATGAAGAAGTTCCTCAGAGAAAGTAAGAGGGTCTTGCGGGCTAAACTCAGGTGGGCATGAATATTTCAGTATAAATTGTATCAACCGATTGATTACAGAGCATACGCCCACACTTTTAATTTCCTCGCTGCTCTCATATTTCTCCACTGGCAGAGTTGCATCTTAATGTCAACCTCTCAGGTTTTCATCTTTTTGTTTTTTTCTTTTTCTTTTATTGCTTGCCGTTTAGATTATGAAATGTATAATAATAACGTGAACTTTTGTTTAAAGTCACCATTCCTGGCCCATATATAGTCGCCTATTTTACAATTCAGAAAAGAAATATTGAACTTCTATACTTGCTTTTTGACATTGAAGAAATTAGAACGTTTCAACAGCTCAATTGTTTTTCACTATCATATTTCTTGTTGATGAATGACAAAGGTTAAATAACTCCTTGCAGCTCGTAGGATTTCAACAGCTCGTATTATAATATTTTATAATTTAAATAATAAAAATTATGATCTTATTAAATAAATAAATATCTTATAATTTCACAAAAAAATTTCATTATATTTAAAAAAAATTAAATGAAAATATATATCTAGTTTTACTAAATATATCAACAAAAATTTAAATTTATAATTTTTTACATGTCAACATCAATGCTATACTTAAACATATGCTAGGAACCACAAAAAGTTCTTTCTCATCATAGGCACTCCCAAGACACTCTTAGATATGTTGTTTTCTATTTTGATAGTTTCCTTGGTCTCTAAGTGGAAGTAAAACTGAAATATTTGTTCCATCTAATTCTCCTAGACAATCATATTTAATGACATTAGACATGAAAATATTACTCCTTATAAAAAAAAATTTTGTGTATTCACTTTTTTTTTCCCCTTTGATTAGAACTTGTCTTAAAACACTCCCGCTCGTCATCATTTGTAACCTCTGTTGTGGGATTTAATAGTTTGATGTATTCGTTGGGTAGGCTAAGAATGAATTTTAGGTACTTAACCAAAGTATTTTGCTAATTGTCTCTAGTAAATGATTACAAGTAGCATCGATCACCTGCGTTTTGTGAATAAGACCCACTATAAGTCAAAGGAATAATTATTATGATAATTCTTACCCTCCATCCATCTTACGCCTCAGAAAATGAATGAAAATTATTATGGACCCTACCATTTTAGTATGAAATCAACAGAACGCATTCACATAAATAAATTACGTGCTTGTGACTTAGACCATCATCCCAACTTGGAAGAGCTCATAGGCATCAATTAAGGAATAGTCGTTTAATTCAATAATGATTTGGTAACCCCTTAGGAATTCATAGACTGGAAAAATGAACCAACATGATACATGTGGGACAGTACGTTATTATACCTGTGGGGATTCCGGGGCTCTGAAGTCTAAGGGAATAAAAGTATAACTCATCTGCCCAGATTTGAGGAGTTTTGATCGTTACACTTTGATGGGCTTAAGCACACTCGTAAAAAGACTGGTAAAAATTGACTCGACTTTAATAAACTAACTAAACTCATTTAAAACCTAATTCAATTTAACTTGTATTGATTAAAAAAATTAATAATTTATAATTTAAATTATTTAAAAATAAAATAATTTTAATTCAATTGATCTAAAATTTAATTAATTCAAAATACAAAATTTGAAATATAAATAATTTAAATTTAAAATTCATGAGATTTAAAATTTAATATATTTTAAATCCTGGATTTCAATCTTTGGCGAACTTAACAGATTCTTGTTTTGATTTTAAATATTCTTGTTTGGATTATAAATATAGTGCTTGACACAGGAGAGAAGCCATGAAGGGCTTATGAATTTCAAAAATTTAGTAGCAAGCCTTTAAGTTTTAAATTTTTGAAGTTAGTCGAATCTTAAATTTCTAAATTTTAAATTGAGTTTCTAAACACAATAGCCATTAAACTTGACAATGGTAGAAATTGTAAGAATGTGGATGAAAAGAAGTTTAGAGTTATGATTGGTAATATTCCTTATTAAAGGGATAGGTGGACTGATATTCCATTTGCTATATAGCCCATGTTAGCTCGTTTAAATTGCTTATGCCTTAATTCTTACGAGATTGCTATCATGGATTAGAAGTATTTATGTGTAACTTCTCTACATGATTTGCATAATAATAGGGAGCATTCCATTTGCATAAGAATAAGAATATGACTTAAAAGGGAATACATTATTTGCTATTTATTGATTAATTATTTCTCTTAAGTGCTTAAATATTCTCTACTTATTAGGCTTATATTGCATTATATTGCATGATTGAGAGGAGAATAATGGATGCTTTTATATGAGTTTGCCAAGGTTTCAATTATGTATATCTTTACATAGGGAGCCATTTTTTAAACTTATATTCTCGTGTTTCTGATAAGTAATTGAATTCTCTATGTGCTTGAATTGACCTTGCTTGCATATTAGAGATTCAAAATGATGAAATATACGTGAAAAAATTTGAGTTGATTATTTGCCAAAGTATATTTTCATATCTATCCATGTGCTTTATTTTTTAGAATATATTTGTTTTGTTAATTGCTTGCATAACAAAAACAAATTGTACTTTTTGATGCATTAAGGGGGAGAGGTAATAGATTGAAAAATAGAATAAATGTTTGTAAAATAGTATATTTTAAACGTGGAAAAAATAGAATAGAATATTAATGATGTTGCATTAATAGGGAGAAGGAAGTTGTAAAAGGAAAAATATTAAATGTAGAAAGTTAAAAATAAAAGTTTTAAAGTATAACAATTTTAATTCTTTCAAAAAAATTTTGTAATTATTTAATATCGTTAAATACTATTTAAATTTTGTATATATTTTTGTAAAATTAGTATATTTTAAACTTGAAAAAAATAAAATAGAATATTAATGGCATTAAATTAATAGGAAGAAGGAAAATGTAAAAGGTAAAATATTAAATGTAAATAGATAAAAGTAAAAGGTTTAAAGTCTAATAATTTTATATTTTTTTCAAAAATTTTTTATGATTGCTCAATATCATTAAATACCATCTAAAAATTACACAATTTTTTGTAAATTTGGTATATTTTAAACTTGGAGAAAATAAAAAAGAACATTAATGATATTGTATTAATAAGGAAAAGGAAAATATAAAAAAAAAATATTGAATGAGAATTAAAAGTAAAATATTTAAATATAATAACTTTAATTTATTTACCAAAATTTTTTTTAATTATGCAATATTATCAAATGCTATTTAAATATTGTACGAATTTTTATAAAATTAGAATATTTTAAACTTTAAAAAACTAAATAATAAAATTAATGATATTATATACTTAGGAGGAAAGAAAATGTAAAAGGAAGTATTGTAAATGTGGAGATTAAAATGATAGAATTTAAAGTACATTACTTTTATTTCTTAGGAAACATTCAAAAGAGACATGATCTTTTTAACTATTACAGAATTATCAATTTTCATAATAGATATTAATTATGAAGAAATAAAAATATAAACAAATAATTTTTTATTTTTTAAGTGGAATTTTCATAGATAAAATTTTCATTTAATATTTTATATGCTAATTTTTAACTTATGTGCTAATCTTTAACATATGTTTTAATTTGACTTTAAATTTAGTTATAAATTTTAGAAGACAAATTAAAATATTTTTTAAATTAAAAAAAAAATCTTACTTTTTTAGTGAAATTTTTCTTTATCTATTTTATTTACCCAAAATCATATCTATATCTTTTTATTTGTGGTAATTAGGAAAATCTATGGATGCACATCAAACCAATAATTAACCATTAACCATAATTTTTCTTTCCCCTTTTCTTAATGAATACAACAAAAGATTAGATTAGGATGATAATGCAATGAATCACAACAACATAAGATGGTCATTTTAGACATCTCAAAGCCTATATATTTGTGTAACCATGTTAATGAATTATAGTAACGTCGTCCATCTTTCCCTGTAAGGATGTTTAGAATAGAAGTTTTGTCATTAGTTGTTCTTTGGTTTTGCTTCCAATTATATTTCACCATGTCTTTTAAGTTTAGTGGCTTTAGTTTGAAACTTTTTTCTAGGGATTCTCCCGAGTCTCCACTATATTCTACAAATCTCAGTTATGTCGAAAGAATGGAAAGATTGATTAGATTTTCTAGAGTAAGAGGTGATTATTTGGAAAACACTTTACGTCCAGATGATACAACATACCTTATAGATGGCGTCCATCTTCCAACTGTATGTTTAAGTGTGTTTTACTTTGTGAGTATTAAAATTAGATCCAAAATTAGAAAAGAATTATACCTATCTATCGATATAGCTAATGGCCTAATGTGGACCTAGTGTGAAACATGTGTTAACTGTTACTAGCAGCATGATCCTATCTATGATCCCCGTACTTCTTTGAGCTACCAAAGTCTCCTATGCAATCACACATTTTGTTCAGGTAATAACCCCTTATATCAGTGCATTGAAAATCGATGTTTGTACACAATAATGTATGTAGACGGATCCAATATAAGGGGCCAAGCATCCTTGGAAACATTCTTATTTAGAGCAGGTCCAAATGGCTGCAGACCCATTCTTGGTGTAGTCTTTGGTTGCTCAACAGAGAGCTACGACATGACTCGGTTTTTTGCAAATAGGGTTATGTCAGGCATGCTCGGACTAAACAAGCGACCAAACTCAATTATGTCACAATTGCCTAACGAACTTAATCGTTAATTCTCCTATTGCTTGGCCCCATTCACTCAATTACACCAACTAACCGGGGTCCTTAAGTTTGGTGATAACAATCCACCCCCTCCACAAAATGTCCAAACGACTTAGTTCACATTTTTTTGGAGATTATCATTATTACTTAAAACTATTAGATATCAGCATTGGGGATTTATGTCTAGGATTCCCTCCTGGCCAGTTTGAAGTTAGACAAGATAGAATGAGTGGTTTTGTTATAGATAGCGGAACTATCCTCTCCCGAAATGACCAAATCATAATCGGGGAGCATATCGCATATGATGATGTAATAGCATCGTTTACAATGCCAGAAATCTTCAAAGACAGTGGAACGAGCCGAACTATATGGATTTATGCTACTAGTATTCTCCTAATTTTAATGATTTTCTTACAATGACATATCACTTTGACGATGCTGACTATCTTGTTAATGCCCAAAACGTTCACTTTCCTGGTGATCAAAGATTTGGATTTTTTTTGTGTCACTTTAATGAGAGGAAATGGCAAATCAATCTTGGGGTCATAGCATCAACAAAACATGCGCGTCACTTATGATGGCAACTTCGATGGACTCCAATTTGCTCTCGAAAATTGCGTCAATGATGTTCTGTAATACTATCATGCCTCTTGAAGTCATGTGCAATGGTCTGATCTTGAGCTAGTCCTTGGCTAAACCTTTGGATTGGTCTGGTTATAGAGTAACTTTTAGTAATTAATATATAAAGCCCTAATTACGATCTATAGTTTTTTTTCAACATATTGCCCTATGTTTATCTGAATAGGAGAAGTAAAATCAAATGAGCATATATAATTGTGTGCAAATTTACTGTGGGCAAAAATATGACAACGTTTTGGCATTATCATTATGAAAATTTCATTGAATCATAGTTAAATGTAACATAGAATAACAGATGGATCCATATTAATGATCTCCACAAAAAAAAAAAAAAAATTATTTTTTTACTTACTTTTATCAAATAATTATTTAAATTTATAATTTCTTTTTAAGTTTTAATTTAAATCCTTTACTTATATATCTAAATTAACAATAATTTAATTAATTTTAAAATTACAAATAAACTTAATAATGAATAAAATTTAATTAAATTATTATAATTAATTATAATTTAAATTAGTTTATTTAAAAATTTTGCATATAAAATTAAAAATAATTATACAATAAAATAACTCATTTAAAATTTTTAAATTTATAGATAAATTATTTAAAATATCTTATATCCATTAGAGGAAGAAAAATGTAAAAGGAAGAAGTGAATGTGAAGAATTAAAAGAGAAATTATAAAATTGTAATAATTTTAATTTGTTTGCAAACTTCTTGTAATTTCTTAATTTTATCAATCTCAGTTCACAAACAAATTATATATTTTAAACTTAAAAAAATAAAAATAAAATAAAACTAATAATATTACTATCATGAGAGGAATGAAAATGTAAGAAAAAGAAAAAAATTGAGTGTACAAAAATAAAAATAAAAAAATTTTAAGTATAATCATTTTAATTTGTTTAAAAACGTTTAAAACTTATACATTCTTATCAAATATTATTAAATTATAAATTTAAATATTAAATATTATTTATAATAAAAATAAATAATTTATATCTTAATTAAAAATCTCTTTTTCTTTTTTCATATAACCTTAATCCTTATATGATGTACATGTGTATGTGAGTACGTTGGTGTATCTATATACATTCTAGTAATTGATAAATTCTTAAGTTGGCACAAAAATGTTATCATAAATCATAAAAATTTATAAATGACATTCTAGTGTATACAAATGTTGACATACAAAGTTCTTAAGTTCAAATATATTAGATTTATATATTTATGAGAAAGAAAATAATTATATAGTTTATACTAAATATTTTCCTAATAAATGTCTACAAAGTTAGTATGTTTTAAAGTTGAAAAAAAAATTATATAAAAAAAAAAATGTTGGGCGTCCCTAAGATAAGTGGTAACTCTATCGTTAATCTTTCATCTTCCATCTTGATGTCTTCAAAGATTTTACGCGTATGATGTATAGAATTAAGCCCTTCGGTCCCCACTAACTTATACTCTTCTTCAATACTTGGACTTCTTACTCATTCTACTAAGCTTTCTATAATCCCTATGTGCTTTTAGAAAACATGTCTACGTCGCGATGATTGTTCTCTGCTACATTGTGGCACGTTCAAACCTTTTTTTTTTTTTCTGTGTTTGTTCTTTTCCATCGGTGAAATTGCCCGTCCGTTTCCTTCGGTGGAGAGAGAAGCTCCTTTTATGCTACCGTCTTCATAATGCTACATTGTTTTGTTTGCTCATTTTTGGTATGTTCTATGATTTGTCTTAGGTCGTATGACCCCACTATCAACACTATTAAAACTCGCTCATTTTTGGTTCCTTTGTTGTTGTGGCCTCTGGTTAAGTCTTGAGTTTCTGTCAGAATTCAATTGACTTTTGCCATGTTCTAACTATTGATTTGCTTCTCCTTAGGTACTTATGGCCATTTTTGGCTCCATAGAGGGGGAGGGGGCCTATGATGTACATTGCCATTTGTTTAGTCTAGCTATGGATCCTAGGTCTCCTATTTAACATTTTTGGACCATGGTTCATATGTTTTGATCTTGTTTTGGGTCTATGATTTTGCCTTGTTTAGGTACTTTCGAACTCCTCTTAGTCTTGATGTCTCATTCTAGAAACCTTGAGCTTTCTTTCCCTATTATATAGAAATTTTTAAAGTATAACAATTTTAACTTTTTTAGAAATTTTTTGTAAATATTTAATATTATCAAATGTTATTTAAAATTTGTGTACATTTTTGTAAAACAAGTATATTTTAAATTTGGAAAAAATAAACCAAAACATTAATGACATTGAATTAATAGGGGGAATAAAAATGTAAAAAGAAAACTATTAAAGTAAAAGTTTAAAGAATAATACTTTTAATTTTATTTAAAAAATTGTTATAATTACTTAATATCATTAAATATAATGTAAAAATTATATAAATATTTGTAAACATAATATATTTTAAAATTGGAAAAAATAAAAAAGAACATTAATGACATTATATTAACAGGGAAAAGGAAAATGTAAATGGAACAATGTTGAATGAGAATAATTAAGAGTAAAAGGTTTAAATATAATAATTTTAATTTTTTTAGAAACTTTTTTAATTGTTTAATATTATTAAATACTACTTAAATATTATATGAATTTTTATAAAGTTAAAATATTTTAAACTTAAAAAAAATAAAAGTAAAATTAGTGATATTAATGAAAATTTAAAAGAAGGTATAATAGATATGAAGATTAAAAGGATAGAGTTTAAAGTACATTATTTTTATTTATTAGAAAATTTTCAAAAGTGACTTGATTTTATTAAATATTACAAAATTATCAGTTTTCATAATAGATATTGATTATCAATTTTCATAATAGATATCAATTATAAAAAATAAAATATAAACAAATAATCTTTTACTTTTTAAGTAAAATTTTTTTAAAGAAACCTTTTATTTATTATTTTATATTCTAACGTGCTAATCCTTAACATATCTTTTAATTTAACTTTATATTTTACCATAAATCTTAGGAAAAGAAATAATAATATTTTTTAAATTTAAAAAAAAAATCTTACATAAGTAGAATTTTTCTTTATTTACTTTGTTAAAGGGCCAGGTGGACTGACATTCCATTTGTTATGTAGCCCATGTTAGCTCATTTAAATTGCATATGCCTTGATGCCTAAGAGGTTGATATCATACATTAGAAGTATTTATATGTAACTTCTTTACATGATCTGCATAATATTAGGGAGCATTCCATTTGCATAAGAATGATAAAAATGACTTACAAGGGAATACATTATTTGATATTTATTGATTAGCTATTTTTATCAAGTGCTTAAATATTATCTACTTATTAAGCCTATACTGCATGATTTAGAGGAGAAGAATGGATGGTTTTATATGAGTTTGCCAAGGTTTCAATTTCGTAAATCTTTACAAAGAGAGCCAATTTTTTTAACTTATATTCCCGTATTTATAATATGTGATTAAATTTTTTATATATTTAAATTGATTTTGCTTGCATATTTGAGATTCAAAATGATGAAATATACTTGTAAGAATTTAAGTTGGTTATTTGCCAAAGTATACTTTCACATCTATCCATGTGCTTTATTTTTAAGAATATATTTTCTTTGTTAATTGCTTGCTTGACAAAAAGAAATTGTACATTTTGATGCATTAAGGGAGAGAGGTGATACACTAAAAAATATAACAAATTTTTGTAAAACTAGTATATTTTAGACTTGGAAAAAATAAAAAGAACATTAATGATATTGCGTTAATAAGGAGAAGGAAGATATAAAAGGAAAAATATTAAATATAGATAATTAAAAATAAAAGTTTTAGAAACTTTTTGTAAATATTTAATGTCATTAAATGTTATCTAAAATTTGTATACATTTTTGTAAAACAAGTATATTTTAAACTTGAAAATAATAAACCAAAACATTAATGACATTGAATTAATAGAGAGGAGTAAAATGTAAAAGAAAAAATATTAAATGTAGATAGTTAACAGAAAAAGGTTTAAAGAATAATAATTTTAATTTTTTTCAAAAACTTTTATAATTACTCAATATCATCAAATACCATCTAAAAATTATATAAAGTTTTGTAAACATGGTATATTTTAAACTTGAAAAAAAATAAAAAAGAACATTAATAACATTGTATGAATAAGGAAAAGAAAAATGTAAAAAGAATAATATTAAATGAGGATAATTAAAAGTAAAAGATTTAATTATAACAATTTTAATTTTTTTGAAATTTTTTTAATTGTTTAATATTATCAAATATTATTTAAATATTATATCAATTTTTATAAAGTTAAATTATTTTAAACTTGAAAAAACTAAAAAGTAAAATTAAGGATATTATGCATATAAGAGGAAACTTTCAAAAGTAATTTTTTTTTTTTTTGTTAGGAAACTTTCAAATGAGGCTTGATCTTATTAGATATTACAAAATTATCAATTTTTGTAATAAATATTGATCAGTGAAAAATAAACAAATAGTTTTTCACTTTTTAAGTGAAATTTTCATGAAGAAAACTTTCACTTATTATTTTATATATTATTTTTTAACTTAGGTGCTAATTTTTAACATATTTTGTAATTTAACTTTAGATTTAATAATAAATCTTTTTAAAAAAATTATAATATTTTTTAAATTTCAAAAATAAAAATTTTACTTCTTAAGTAAAAATTTCCTTTATCTACTTTAATTACCCAAAATTCTATCTATATCTTTTTATTCGTGGTAATTAGGAAAATCTACGGTGTACATCAAACCAATAATTAACTATTAACCAAAATTTGATTAGGATGATGTAATCAAGCACAACAACACAAGATAGTCATTTTTGGCATCTCAAAAGCTTATATATTTATGTAACCATGTTAATGAATTACAGTAACGTCATCCAATGTTCCCTGTAAGGATGATTAGAATAAAAGTTTTGTCATTAGTTATTCTTTGGTTTTTGCTTCCAATTATATTTCACAATGTCTTCTAAATCTAGTGGCTTTAGTTTGAAACTTTTTTCTAGGGATTCTCCCAAGAATCCACTATATCTTGGAAATCTCGGTTATGTTGAAAGAATGGAAAGATTGATTAGATTTTCTAGAGTGAGAGGTGATTATTTGGAAAATACTTTGTGTCCCAATGATACGACAAACCCTGCAAATGGCGTCCATCTTCCAACTGTATGTTTAAGTGCGTTCTACTTAGTGAGTATTGAAATTGGATCTGAAATTAGAAAATAATTGTACCTATCTTTTGACATAGCTAGTGGCCTAATGTGGACCCAATGTGAGCCTTGTGTTAACTGTTACTAGCAGCGTGATCTTATCTATAATCCTTGTACTTGTTCGAGCTACCAAAGTCTCCCATGCAATCACCTAATTTGTTCAGCCAATAACCACTTTTATCAATGTGTCGAAAATTGATGTTTGTACACAATAAGGTACGGAGACGGACCTAATACAAGGGGCTAAGTATCCTTGGAAACATTTTTTTTAGAGCGGGTCCAAAAGGCCCCAGACTTGTTCTTGGTATAGTCTTTGGTTGCTTAATAGAGAGCCATGGCATGACTCGGTTTTCTGTAGGTGGGTTTATGTCAGGCATTCTCAGACTAAACAAGCAGTCGTACTCAATTATGTCCCAGTTGTCTAACGAACTTAATTGTCAATTCTCCTATTACTCGTCCCCATTCGCTCAATTACAGCAACGAACAGGGGTCCTTAGGTTTAGTGATAACATTCCACCCCCTCCAAAACATGTCCAAATGACAAGGTTTGCAGTTCCTAGAAATTATAAATATTACTTAAAATTGTTGGATATTAGCATAGGGATGTACGTCTAAGATTCCATCCAGTCCAATTTGAAGTTAGACAAGATGAAAGTGGTGGTTTTATTATAGAAAGTGAAACTGCCCCTTCCGAAATTGACCAAACCCCGATCGGGGAGTGTAATGCATATGATGAAGTAATAGCATCATTTCGGGTACACTACGACGCAAGGAATCTTGAAAGAGAATGGAATGGGCCGGACTATATGGATCTATGCTACAAGTATCCTCCTGATTTGAACGATTTTCCTACGATGATATATCATCTTGACGGTGCTGACTATCTTGTTGAAGCCCAAAACGTTCACTTTCCTGGGAACAAACATACTGATTTTTTTGTGTCACTTTAATGAGAGGAAATGGCAAATCAATATTGAGGTCATGGCATCAACAAAACATGCACATCACTTATGATGGCAACATCGATGGACTCCAATTTGCTCCCGAGAATTACGTCAATGATGTTCTGTAATACCATCATGACTCTTGAAGTCATGTGCGGTAGTTTGGTCCTGAGCTAATCCTTTCAATAATTAATATATAAAGCCCCATTTACAATTTCTAGTTTTTCTTCAACAGGTTCCACAATGTTCATGAGAATTGGAGAAGTAAATTCAAATGAGCAAGTATGGTTGTGTGCAAATTTGCTGTGGACAAAAATGTGACATAAGTTTTGGTATTTTCATTCTGAGAATTTCATTAAAGAAATGAATGATATAAAATTATAGATGGATTTCTATTAATGATCTTAATAAAAATAAAATAAAATAATATATATTTTATTTGCTTTTGTTAAATAATTATCTAAATTGAGTTTTAATTTAAATCTTTTACTTATATGTCTAAACTTACTACTAGTAATAATTTAATTAATTTTAAAATTACAAGTAAATTTGATAATAAGTAAAATTGAATTAAATCTTTATAAATAATTATGGTTTATACTGATTAATTTGATAACTTTACTTATAAAAATAAAAATAACTGTATAGTAGAATAACTTATTCAAAATTTTTAAATTTGTAGATAAAATATTTAAAATATCTTATATCTAATAGAAGAAAAAAAAATGTAAAAGGAAAACATAAATGTGAAGAACTAAAAGGGAAAATATTAAAGCGTAACAATTTTAATTTGTTTGCAAATTTTTTGTAATTTTTCAATCTCAAATAATTTGTATATTTTAAACTTAGAAAAAAAAAAGAAAATTAATGATATTACTTCTTAAAGAAGAACGAAAATGTAAAACGAAAAAAAAAGGTTGAGAGTGGAGAAATAAAAATAAAAAATTTTAAATATAATCATTTTAGTTTGGAAACTTTTATTAATTGCTTATTCTTATCAAATATTATTAGATCATTAACTTATGTATTAGTTATTAATTATAATAAAATAAAATAGAAACAAACAATTTCTTTCTTCTTAAATAGAGCCCTATTTTCTTTCTTCATATAACTTTAATCCTTATATAATATACATGTGTGTGTGTATTTTAGTAATTGAGAAATTCTTAAGTTGGTACAAAATTTAATCGTAAACTATGGAAATTTGTACATGGCATTCTAGTGTATAAAAATGTTAACATGAAGTTCTTAAATTCAAATACATTAGATTTATATGTTTATGAGAAAAAAAGATAATTATATAGGTCACACTTATGAACCTCCTAACAAATTTTTATAAAGTTAATATGTTTTAAAGTTGGAAAATTTTTTCCTTTGAAAATAGAAAGTCGGGCGTCCCTCAAATAAGTTTTGCCTCTATCTCTGATCTTTCATGTTGATGTCTTAAAAGATTTTACGCGTATGATATATAGGATTGAGACCCTCGGTCCCCACTAACTTGTGCAATTCTTCAATACTTGGATTCCTTACTCACTCTACTAAGCTTTCTCTAATCCCTATATGCTTTTAAAAAACCTATCTACGTCCTAATAATTGTTCTCTGCTATATTGTGGCACATTCAATGCTACTGTTTTCATAATGCTACATTGTTTTGTTTGCCCATTTATGTTATGTTCTATGATTTGTTGTAGGTGGTATGACCCCACTATCAACACTATTGAAACTCGCTCATTTTTGGTTCCTGTGTTGTTGTGGCCTCTAGTTCAGTCTTGAGTTTCTATCAGTG
Source organism: Bruguiera parviflora (assembly GCA_019804595.1). Lineage (NCBI taxonomy): Eukaryota > Viridiplantae > Streptophyta > Magnoliopsida > Malpighiales > Rhizophoraceae > Bruguiera > Bruguiera parviflora. The sequence goes on along the minus strand of CM034052.1, from coordinate 934,761 downwards.
GAATTTCCTTTTATCTACTTTATTTACCCAAAATCCTATTTATAACTTTTTAGCTATGGTAATTGGGAAAATCTACGGATGCACATCAAACCAATAATTAACCACTAACCAGAATTTTTTCTTTCCCCTTTTCTTAATGAATAAGACAAAGGATTTGATTAAGATGATAATGCAATAAAGTACAATAGTACAAGATAGTCATTTTAGACATCTCAAAGCCTATATATTTGTGTAACCATGTTAATGAATTACAGTAACATCATCCATCGTTCCCTGTAAGGATGATTAGAATTGAAGTTTTGTCATTAATTCTTTGGTTTTGCTTCCAATTATATTTCACCATGTCTTTTAAGTCTAGTGGTTTTAGCTTGAAACTTTTTTCCGGGGATTCTCTCGAGTCTTCACTGTATCTTGGAAATCTCAATTAGATCAAAAGAATGGAAAGATTGATTAGATTTTCTAGAGTGAGCGGTGATTATTTGGAAAACACTTTGTGTCCAAATGATACGATAAACCCTGCAGATGGTGTCTATCTTCCAACTATACCTTTAAGTTAGTTATACTTAGTGAGTATTGAAATTGAATCCGAAATTAGAAAAGAATTGTACCTATCTTTTGACACAGCTAGTGGCCTAACGTGGACCCAGTGTGAGCCTCGCGATAACTGTTACTGGTGGCGTGATCCTATCTATGATCCTTGCACTTCTTCGAGCTACCAAAGTCTCTCATGCAATCACCCATTTTGTTTAGGCAATAACCTCTTATATCTGTGCATCGAAAATCGATATTTGTACACAATAATGTATGTAAACGGATCCAATACAAGGGGTCAAGCATCCTTTGAAACATTTTTATTTAGAGTGGGTCTAAATGGCCGCAGACCCGTTCCTAGTACAGTCTTTGGTTGCTCAACCAATAGCCACAACATGGCTCGATTTTCTATAGGTGGGTTTATGTTAAGCATTCTTGGACTAAAGAAGCGGCCAGACTCAATTATATCCCAATTATTTAAAGAACTTAATCGCTGATTCTCTTATTGCTTGGCCCCATTCACTTAATTAGAGCAGTGAACTGGGGTCTTTAGTTTTAGTGATAACATTCCACCCCCTCTACAACATATCCAAACGAAAAGGTTTGCAACTCCTAGAAGTTATAAATATTACTTAAAATTGTTGGACATTAGTGCAGGGGATATACGTCTAGGACTCCCTCCCGACTAATTTGAAGTTAGACAAGATGGAACTGGTGGTTTTTTAATGGATACCGAAACTATCATCTCCTGAATTGACCAAACCACGGTCGGGGAGCGTAACGCATATGATGAAGTAATAGCATCATTTCGGGATGCCAGAAATCTTTGAAAAGAATGGAATGGGCCGAACAATATGGATCTATGCCACAAGTATCCTCCTGATTTTAATGATTTTCCTACAATGACATATCACTTTGACAGTACCGACTATCTTGTTGAAGTACAAAATGTTCACTTTCCTGGTGATCAAGGATTTAGATATTTTTGTGTTGTTTTATTGAGAGGAAATGGCAAATCATTATTAGGGTCATGGAATCAACAAAACATGTGCATTACTTATGATGGCAACATCAATAGACTCCAATTTGCTCCCGAGAATTGCGTCAATGATTTTCTATAATACCATCATGCCTCTTGAAGTCATGTGCAGTGGTCCGGTCTTGAACTAGTCCTTGGCTAAACCTTTGGATTGGTCTGGTTCTTGAATAACTTTCAGTAATTAATATATAAAGCCTCATTTACGATTTCTAGTTTTTCTTCAACATGTTTCACTATGTTTACCTTAATAAGAGAAGTAAAATCAAATAAGCAAGTATAATTGTGTGCAAATTTGCTAGGGGCACAAATGTGACAACATTTTGGCATTATCATTTTGAAAATTTTATTGAAGAAATGAATGATATAGAATCATAGATGAATTCATATTGATTATATATATATATATATTTATTTATTTATTTTTATTTTTTTTCCTACTTCTACTAAATAATTATTTAAATTTTCACCCTACTTTTAAATTTCAATTTGAGTCTTTTACTTACATATCTGAATTTATTGTCAATAATGACTTAATTAATTATAAAATTACAAATAAATTTGATAATAAGTAAAATTTAATCAAATTATTATAATTAATTGTAATTTGAATCAATTAATTTGACAATTTTACTTATAAAATTAAGAAGAAACATATAATAGAATAACCTATTCATAATTTTCAAATCCAGACAAATTGTTTGAAATATCTTATATATGCTAGAAGAAACAAAATGTGAAAGGAAGAAGTTAATGTAAAGAACTGAAAGGGTACGTGAAAGGATAAAATGAATGTGAAGAATTGAAAGGGAAACTATAAAAGTGTAATAATTTTAGTTTGTTTGCAAACTTTTTGTAATTTATTAATCTTATCAATCTTAATTCATAAATAAGTTGTATATTTTAAATTTGAAAAAAAAATAAAAATAAAATTATATTAATGATATTACTATGATAGGAGGAATGAAAATGAAAAAAGAAAAAAATTGAGTGTACTAAAATAAAAATGAAAAAATTTCCAAGTATAATTATTTTTGTTTATTTGGAAAATTTTAACATTTGAACATTCTTATTGAATACTAATAAATCATGCACTTGAGTATTAGATTTTATTTATAATAAAATAAATAATTTATTTCTTCTTAACTAGAGCTCCCTTTTTCTTTCTTCATATAATCTTAATCCTTATATAATGTACATATGTGTGTGTGTGCATGTGTTGGTGTATCTATACGATTGAGAGGAGAAGAATGGTTGGTTTTATATAAGTTTGCCAAGGATTCAATTTTGTATATCTTTACAAGGGCAACCATTTTGTTAACTTATATTTTCATGTTTATGATACATGATTGAATTCTTTAAGTTCTTAAATTGACCTTACTTGCATATTAGAGATTCAAAATGATGAAATATAATTGAAAGAATTTAAGTTGATTATTTTCCAAAGTATACTTTCATGTCTATCCATGTGCTTAATTTTTAAGAATATATTTGCTTTGTTAATTGCTTGCTTAATAAAAAGAAATTGTATTTTTCAATGCATTGCGGGTAGGAGAGGTAATAGACTTAAAGATAAATCAGATTTTTGTAAAACTAGTATATTTTAAACTTGAAAAAAATATAAAAAAAAAACATTAATGACATTGCATCAAAAAGGAGAAGAAGATGTCAAAGGAAAAATATTAAATGTAAATAATTAAAAATAAAAGTTTTAAAATATAATCATTTTAATTTTTCAAAAACGTTTTATAAATATTTAGTATCATTAAATGCTATCTAAAATTTATATACATTTTTGTAAAACAAGTATATTTTAAACTTGAAAAAAAAAAACCAAAACATTAATGACATTGAATTAATAGGGAGAAGAAAAATGTAAAAGAAAAACTATTAAAGTAAAAGTTTAAAGTATAATACTTTTAAATTTATTTAAAATTTTTTTATAATTGCTAATATCATTACATACAATCTAAAAATTATATAAATTTTTGTAAACATAGTATATTATAAACATGAAAAAAATTAAAAAAAAAAACATTAATGGCATTGGATTAACTAAAAAAGGAAAATATAAATGAAGTAATGTTAAATGAGGATAATTAAAAGTAAAAGATTTAAATATAATAATTTTAATTTTTTTAGAAACTTTTTTAATTATTAAATATTATTAAATATTATTTAAATATTATATAAATTTTTATAAAGTTAAAATATTTTAAACTTGAAAAAATTAAAAAATAAAATTAATGATATTAATGAAAATATAAAAAGAAATATAGTTGACGTGAAGATTAAAATGATAGAGTTTAAAGTACATTATTTTTATTTGTCAGAAAACATTTGAAAGTAACTTGATTTTATTAAATATTACAAAATTATCAGTTTTTGTAATAGATATCAATTATGAAAAAATGAAATATAAACAAATAATTTTTTACTTTTTAAGTAAAATTTTCATGAAAAAATTTTGTATTTATTATTTTATATACTAATATGCTAATTCTTAACATATCTTTTAATTTAACTTTATATTTAATTATAAATCTTAGGAAAAGAAATAATAATATTTTTTAAATTTCAAAAAATAATATCTTATTTAAGTGAAATTTTTCTTTATTTACTTTATTTACCCAAAATCTTTTCTATATCTTTTTATTTGTGGTAATTAAGAAAATTTAAGGATGCATATCAAACCAATAATTAACCCATTAACCAAAATTTTTTCTTTCCCTTTTTCTTAATGAACAAGACAATGGATTTGATTAGGATGATAATGCAATGAAGGACAATAGCAAAAAATAGTCATTTTAGACATCTCAAAGCCTATATATTTGTGTGACCATGTTAATGAATTACAGTAACGTCATCTATCACTCCTTGTAAGGATGTTTAGAATAGAAGTTTTGTCATTAGTTGTTCTTTGGTTTTGCTTCCAATTATCTTTCACCATGTCTTCTAAATCTAGTGGCTTTAGTTTGAAACTTTTTTCTAGGGATTCTCCCAAGTCTCCATTGTATCCTGGAAATCTCAGTTATGTTGAAAGAATAAAAAGATTGATTAGATTTTCTAGAGTAAGAGGTGATTATTTGGAAAACACTTTGCATCTAAATGATACTACAAATCCTGCAGATGGCGTCCATCTTCCAACCATACATTTAAGTGTGTTTTACTTGGTGAGTATTGAAATTGGATCTGAAATTAGAAAAGAATTGTTCCTAGCTCTCGACACAGCTAGTGGCCTAATGTGGACCCAGTGTGAGCCTTGCGTTAACTGTTTCAAGCAGCGTGATCCTATTTATGATCCTCGTACTTCTTCTAGCTACCAAAGTCTCCCATGCGATCACCCATTTTGTTCAGGCAATAACCCCTTATATCAATGCGTCGAAAATCGATGTTTGTACATAGTAAGGTACGGAGACAGCTCCATTACAAGGGGCCAAGCATCCTTGGAAACATTCTTATTTAGAGCGGGTCCGAATGGCCGCAGACCCATTCCTGGTATAGTATTTGGTTGCTCAACAGAGAGCCACAACATCCCTGAGACTACTAAAGAAGGGCCTATGTCAGGCATTCTCGGACTAAATAGGAGGCCAGACTCAATTATATCACAGTTGCCTAACGAACTTAATCGTCGATTCTCCTATTGCTTTGCCCCATTCCCTCAATTAGAGGAGCAAACCGGGATCCTTAGGTTTGGTGATAACATTCCACCCCCTCCACAAAATGTCCAAACGATAAGGTTTGCATTTTCTGAAGTTTATCATTATTACTTAAAATTGCTGGACATTAGCGTAGGGGATGTACGTCTAGGATTCCCTCCTGGCCAATTTGAAGTTAGACAAGATAGAATCGGTGGTTTTGTTATAGATAGTGGAACTATCATCTCCCGAATTGACCAAACCACAATCGGGGAGCGTAATGCATATAATGAAGTAATAGCATTGTTTCAGGCACACTACGATGCCCGAAATCTTCAAAGAAAATGGAATGGGCTGAACAATATGGATCTATGCTACGAGTATCCTCCTGATTTTAATGATTTTCCTACAATGACATATCACTTTGACAGTGCTGATTATCTTGTTGAAGCCCAAAATGTTTACTTTCCCCGTGATCAAAGATTTGGATTTTTTTGTGTCGCTTTAATGAGAGGAAATGGCAAATCAATCTTAGGGTCATGGCATCAACAAAACATGCGCATCACTTATGATGCCAACATCGATGGACTCCAATTTGCTCTCGAGAATTGTGTTAATGATTTTCTGTAATACCATCATGACTCTTGAAGTCATATGCAGTAGTCTGGTCTTGAGCTAGTCTTTGGCTAAACCTTTGGATTGGTCTGGTTCTTAAATGACTTTCTGTAATTAATAAATAAATAAAACCCCATTTACAATTTATAGTTTTTCATTCACATGTTGCACTATGTTTATCTGAATAGGAGAAGTAAAATCAAATGAGCATGTATAGTTGTGTGCAAATTTGCTATAGCCAAAAATGTGACAACATTTTGGCATTATCTTTCTGAAAATTTCATTGAATAAATGAACAACATATATTCATAAATGGATTCATATTAGTAATCTCCACAAAAAAAAAGTGTTTTTTTCTTACTTTTACCAAATAATTATTTATATTTATAACTTTTTTTTTAAGTTTTAGTTTAAATCCTTTACTTATATATCCAAACTAATAATGATTTAATTAATTTTAAAATTACAAATAAACTTAATAATGAATAAAATTTAATTAAATTATTATAATTAATTATAATTTGAATTAATTAATTTAAAAATTTTGTATATAAAATTAAAAATAAATATATAATAAAATAACTCATTTAAAATTTTTCAATTTATAGATAAATTATTTAAAATATTTTATATCTGTTGGAGAAAGGAAAATGTAAAAGAAAGAAGTGAAAGTAAAGAACTGAAAGGGAAACTATAAAAGTGTAATAATTTTAGTTTTTTTGCAAATTTTTTGTAATTTTTTAATCTTATCAATCTTAATTTACAAACAAATTGTATATTTTAAACTTAGAAAAAAATAAAAATAAAGTAAAATTAATGATATTACTATCATAGAAGGAATAAAAATGTAAAAAAAAAAAAAAAAAGTGTACAAAAATAAAAATAAAAAAATTTCAAATATAATCATTTTAGTTTGCTTAAAAACTTTTAAAACTTATACATTTTTATTAAATATTATTAAATTATAGACTTAATAATTAGATGTTATTTATAATAAAATAAAATAAAAATAAATAATTTATATTTTCTTAATTAGAGCTTCCTTTTTCTTTTTTCATATAACCTTAATTTTTATATAATGTACATGTCTGTGTGGGTGTGTGTTGATGTACATGCATTCTAGTAATTAAGAAATTCTAAAATTAGCACAAAAATGTAATTGTAAACCAAGAAAATTTTAAATGGCATTCTATTTTATTGCATATAAATATTGATATACAGAATTCTTAAGTTCAAATATATTAGATTTATATATTTATGAGAAAAAAGATAATTATATAGTTCACATTAATAAGTTTTTTAACAAATTCTTATAAATTTAGTATGTTCTAAAAATAGAAAAAAAATTTCATTAAAAAAACAAAAATATTGAGCGCGTCTAAGATAAGTAGTACCTCTATCTCTGATCTTTCATCTTGATATCTTCAAAGATTTTACGCGTATCATGTATAGAATAGAGCCCTTTTGTCCCCACTAACTTATGCTCTTCGTCAATACTTGTACTTCTTACTCATTCTACTAAGCTTTCTATAATCCCTATGTGCTTTTAGAAAACTAGTCTACGGCCCAACGATTGTTCTCTGCTATATTGTGGCACATTCAACCCCTTTTTTATGTGTGTGTGTGTTTGTGCTTTTCCTCCCGTGAAATTGCCCGTCCGTTGCCTTCGGTGGAGAGAGAAGCTCCTTTAATGCTACCGTCTTCATAATGCTACATTGTTTTGTTTGCCCATTTAGAGTATGTTCTACGATTTGTTGTAGGTGGTATGACCCCACTATCAACACTATTAAAACTCACTCATTTTTGGTTCCTTTGTTGTTGTGGCCTCCGGTTCAGTCTTGAGTTTCTGTCAGAATTCAATTGACTTTTGCCATGTTCTAACCATTGATTTGCTTCTCGTTAGGTACTTACGGCCATTTGCGGTTCTATTTTTGCTAGTAGTTGGGCCTCCATAGAGGGGGAGTGGGCCTATGATGTACATTGCCATTTGTTTAGTCTAGCTATGGATCCAAGGTCTCCTATTTAACATTTTTGGGCCATGGTTCATGTGTTTTGATCTTGTCTTGGGTCTATGATTTTGCCTTTTTTAGGTACTTTCGAACTCCTCTAGGTCTTGACGTCTCATTCTAGGTCTTGACGTCTCATTCTAGAAACCTTGAGCTTTCTTTCCCTGGACCCCCACCGTGGGAGCCATTACTTCAATTCTATTTCGGTTACAATTCAAATGGGTTTAAATTTCATCCTATGAAACCCCAAAATTTTTCCCTTTGTTCCCCACGAGTTGTGATTTTGATTGTTATTACCTTACGGTACTTTTGCTGCTCTAACTCCTCTGGTTTGATTCCATCACTTCGTTTGGTTCCAACCGATTGTGTTGCCTCGTAACCCGCTCTTTTTGCCTTGGTTCAGTCGCCTGTAAAGCCTCTTGGACTTCATTTATGCTGGACTATAGCTGAGGGCCTCCCTTGAGGGCCCAGTGATGATTTGAAGGTGACCATGGCTATCGGTTCCCACCTTTATTTATTTTTGTTTGTATTTCTCCTTTCGTAGATAGACTTGCACTGTAATGGACTCTGCGTACTATTGAGCCCAAGGCCCGTCTGCAATAATTTGTGAATAATTTTTGTTTTGTATTTTCTTCAGAAAAATGAATAATGCGGACAAAGCTCGACGCGCATTTAATTTCTTAAAAACGTAAGTCTGACAATGAATCTAAGCAGCTACTGATTCCCATCAATTACTTGCTTGTTCGGTAAACACGTCGGTTAACATCGAGTTAACACTTAAAGGTATACATAAGTTGGCCTAAATGTTTCATTGAGAGTCACAAACTTAAGAAATTCATATATAAATTCAATGGCATATAAAAGTCTTATAATATGGCATTTGAACACTAACATATATAAATGGACATTCATACGGTAAGTTATGTCCACTATGATTATACCATCGGAGTCAAGTAACAATATATGTCTGTTAATATAATCAATTGTAAAAAAAATTTTAATTTTAATAATTACGTTTATGTCGTATATTTAATAAATTATTTTATTAATTTAAAAAATATATTTTTAATTTTTCATATATATTCTCTTATTTAATTTTAAAAAATAATTTTATATTTTAATTATTTTTTATTAAATTTTTTTTATATTAAAAAATATATATATATATTATTATATATTAAAATATTATATAAATTTAAAAATTAAATATATACTAAGTCAAAGTTTAATTATTTGTAATATATATATATATATATATATATATATTTGATATTTAACAAAATAATTTAATAACTATTAATCTTTTATTATATTTAATTATGAAAATATTAAATAAATTAATAATTATAGTGATGTAAATATAGTAAAAATTTAATATAAAATAGATAAAAAATTAAAATATATATAATTACAAATATCATATGATATTTTTATTATTTAAGTTTAATACTTTAAAAATTATATTTATAATATTAATTAAAGAGAGGTTATTTATTGACCAAATAAAAATAAATAAGACTTATTATAAAAAATAAAAGTGAACTCTTACCAAAATATTCATCTAATTTATTAATTTTAATATCGTGAATTTTTCTATTACGATATATTTCAGGAACAATTTAATTATAAAAACAAAAACATCATAATAAAAGAAATATAATTGAAAAGTTTACCCAAAGTTTTGGCTTCATCTCTTTTTTAACTTTGAATCATATGGACCAACGGTATTATTCTTTCTCTTCTTTTGTGACTATTGAGCTCCTCTACCATGGTAAGTTGATTGCATTCAGTATTTGAATACCGAAATAGTTGATGTCCAACAATTGCTTGCATTAATGGATAAAAGATAACTTGGATCGACTTTGTAATCGATTACATCACTCTTGACAAGTAATATTCAGGTGGGCCATGATCGAAAAGATGAAGAAGTTCCTCAGAGCATGAATATTTCAGTATAAATTGTATCAACCGATTGATTACAGATCATACACCAACACTTTTATCTTCCTCGTTGCTCTCATATTTCTCCACTGGCGGAGTTGCATCTTAATGTTAACCTCTCAGGTTTTCATCTTTTTGTTTTTTTTTTTCTTTTATTGCCTGCCGTTTAGATTATGAAATGTATAATAATAACGTGAACTTTTGTTTAAAGTCACCATTCCTGGCCCATATATAGTCACCTATTTTACAATTCAGAAAAGAAATATTGAACTTCTATACTTGCCTTTTGACATAGAAGAAATTAGAACGTTTCAACGGCTCAATTGTTCTTCACCATCATATTTCCTGTTGATGAATGACAAAGGTTAAGTAACTCTTTGAAGTTCGTAGGATTGCTTTCAGATAATGTCCACTTGTAAAAATGACATCGATTGATTATCCAGCATAAAAAGAAAAAAAAAATAGAAATTTTCTTATTGGAAGAAATTTTCAATTATTATAATTAATTTTATTTTATCTATCTATCTATATATATAGTGTAAAAATATTAAAAAATATTAGTAATATCTTATAATTTAAATAATAAAAATTATAATTTTATTAAACAAATAAATATATTATAATCTCATAAAAAATTACATTTTATCAAAAAATATATATATATATATATATATATCTAGTTTTATTAAACATATTAACAAAAATTTGAATTCATAATTTTTAATGTACTAACATCAGATTATACTCTTCAGTGGTTGAAACAATTAATTGACAATATATGAAAAAGATACTTAAATACACTAGGAACCACAAAAAGCCCTTTCTAATCATAGGTACTCCAAATACGCTCTTAGTTATATTGTTTTCTATTTGGATAGTTGCCTTAGTCTCTAAGTGGAAGTAAAACTAAAATATTTGTTTCATCTAAATCTCCTAGACAATCATATTTAATGACATTAGTTATGAAAATATTGCTTCTTATAAAAAATATATATATTGTATTCACTATTTTTTTATATTTTCCCTTTGATTAGAACTTGCCTTAAAACACTCCCACTCGTCATCATTTGTAACCTCTGTTGTGGGATTTAATAGTTTGATGTATTCGTTGGGTAGGCTAAGAATAAATTTTAGGTACTTGACCAAAGTGTTTTGCTAATTGTCACTAGTAAATGATTACAAGTAGCATCGATCACCTGCATTATGTGAATACGACCCACTGTAGGTCAAAGGGATAATTATTATGATAATTCTAACCCTCCATCCATCTTACGCCTCAGAAAATGAATGAAAATTATTATGGACCCTACCATTTTAGTATGAAATCACATAAATAAATTACGTGCTTGTGACTTAGACCATCATCCCAACCTGGAAGAGCTCATAGGCATCAATTAAGGAATAGTCGTTTAATTCAATAATGATTTGGTAACCCCTTAGGAATTCATAGACTGGAAAAATGAACCAACATGATACATGTGGGACAGTACGTTATTATACCTGTGGGGATTCCGGGGCTCTGAAGTCTAAGGGAATAAAAATATAACTCATCTGCCCAGATTTGAGGAGTTTTGATCGTTACACTTTGATGGGCTTAAGCACACTCAAAAAAGAGGTGGTAAAAATTGACTTTACTTTAATAATCTAACTAAACTCATTTAAAAGCTAATTCAATTTAATTTGTATTGATTAAAAAAATTAATAATTCATAATTTATTTTTTTCGAAATTAAAATAATTTTAACTCAATTGATTTAAAATTTAATTAATTTAAAATATACAATTTAAAATATGAATAATTTAAATTTAAAATTCATAAGAGTTAAAATTTAATGTAATTTTAGATTTCATGAATTGAAAACCAATGTATCTAAGAGCTGAAAAATTTAAAATCTGATGATCGGAATTCAAAGTACTCAATATACCTAAAAATCAAGAAACCTAAATACAAAATATCAAAAATTTAAATATCCTGAGATTTGATAAATTTGAAATTCAAGATCACCTAAAACTCAAATTATCTAAGACTCAAAATAATATGATTCTCGTGTACTGCCTCTATCAATAAGTGAGCTTAGCTACGGTTCAGACCATATAAATTCATGTGTAGGGCTGCACAATGTTCCATTTTTTTTTTTTCCTTGGTAGTATAATGTCCGGATGAAATACAATTTCAATGGTTTATGCAACTAAACTATCAACTGGTAATTTATTGGAGAGACAATAAATTGCGTATCTGTCTACAAAATGGCTGAGTTAATATGCCATCCAGTAGTGATAAATATTTGTGAAATATGCAACATTATTTCAACTTCGATAATACATATATCCAGATGATTTAATTGGCATGCCAAACTTGGCCATTTCTCTGCTAAGCTACTAAACTCAAATTGACAAGCTTTGGAGAGAAATCTTACTTAACAATGCAAATCCTGGATTTCAATCTTCGGCCAACTTCACAGATTTTTGTTTTGATTTTAAATATTCTTGTTTGGATTATAAATACAGTGCTTGGCCCAGGAGAGGAGCCGTGAAGGGCTTATGAACTTCAAAAATTTACTAGCAACCCTTCAAGTTTTAAATTTTCGAATTGACTCAGATCTTAAACTTATAAAATTTAAGTTGATTTTTTATTAACCAAGCAAGTATACATATGAATTATTAAATAAGTTTGGCATAGATGATTTAAAGTCTCGCATGGATGATTTAAAGTCTTATGCCACACTAAACACAATATCCACTAAACTTGACAATGGTAGAAATTGTAAAAATGTAGATGAAAAGAAGTGTAAAGTTATGATTGGTAATATTCCTTTTTAAAGGGATAGGTGGACTCATATTCCATTTGCTATTAGCCTATGTTAACTTGTTTAAATTGCATATGCCTTAATGCCTAAGAGATTGATATCATGCATTAGAAGTATTTATGTGTAACTTCTCTACATGATTTGCATAATATTGGGGTGCATTCCATTTGCATAAGAATAAGAATATGACTTACAAGGGAATACATTATTTGATATCTATTGATTAATTATTTCTCTCAAGTGCTTAGATATTCTCTACTTATTAAGCCTATATTGCATGATTGAGAGGAAAATAATGGATGATTTTATATGAGTTTGCCAAGGTTTCAATTTTGTATATGTTTACATAGGGAGCCATTTTTTTGACTTATATTCTAGTGTTTATGATATGTAATTGAATTTTTTATGTACTTAAATTGACCTTGCTTGCATATTTGAGAGTCAAAATGATGAAATATACTTGAATGAATTTAAGTTGATTATTTGCCAAAGTATACCTTCATGTTTATCCATGTGCTTTATTTTTGAGAATATATTTGCTTTGTTAATTACTTGCTTAACAAAAAAAAAAAATGTACTTTTTGATACATTGAGGGGGAGAGGTAATAGAATGAAAAGTAAACTAAATGTTTGTCAAATAGTATATTTTAAACTTGAAAAAAATAGAAAAGAACATTAATGATGTTGCATTAATGGGTAGAAGGAAAATGTAAGAGAAAAAAATATTAAATGTGAAAAGTTAAAAATAAAAGTTTTAAAGGATAATAATTTTAATTCTTTCAAAATTATTTTGTAATTATTTAATATTATCAAATATTATTTAAATTTTATATACATTTTTGTAAAATTAGTATATTTTAAACTTAGAAATAATAAAGCAGAACATTAATGACATTGAATTAATAGGGAAAAGGAAAATGTAAAAGGAAAAATATTAAATGTAAATAGATAAAAATAAAAGGTTTAAAATATAATAATTTTATATTTTTTCAAAAAATTTTATAATTGATCAATACCATTAAATACCATCTAAAAATTATACAAATATTTGTAAATTTGGTATATTTTAAACTTGGAGAAAATAAAAAAGCATTAATAATATTGTATTAACATGGAAAAAGAAAATGTAAAAGAAACAATATTGAATGAGAATTAAAAGTAAAAAGTTTAAATATAATAATTTTAATTTTTTTCTCAAAATATTTTTTAATTATGTAATATTATCAAATACTATTTAAATATTGTATGAATTTTTATAAAATTAGAATATTTTAAACTTTAAAAAACTAAATAATAAAATTAATGATATTATATACTTAGGCGGAAACAAAATGTAAAAAGAAATATATTAGATGTGGAAACTAAAATAATAAAATTTAAAGTATATTATTTTTATTTATTAGAAAACATTTAAAAGAGACTTGATCTTTTTAAATATTACAAAATTATCAATTTTCATAATAAATATTAATTATAAAAAAATGAAAATATAAACAAATAAGTTTTTATTTTTTAAATAGAATTTTAATGGAGGAAACTTTCATTTAATATTTTATATGTTAATCTTTAACTTATGTGCTAATCCTTAACATATGTTTTAATTTAATTTTAAATTTAGTCATAAATCTTAGAAAAAAAGTTATAATATTTTTTAAATTAAAAAAAAAAATCTTACTTTTTAAGTGAAATTTTTCTTTATTTACTTTATTTACCCAAAATCATATATATAACTTTTTATTTGTGGTAATTAGGAAAATCTACGGATGCACATTAACTAGAATTAACAATTAACCAAAATTTTTCTTTCCCTTTTTCTTAACGAATACAACAAAGGATTAGATTAGGATGATAATGCAATGAAGTACAACAGCACAAGATAGTCATTTTAGACATCTCAAAGCCTATATATTTGTGTAACCATGTTAATGAATTACAATAACATCATCCATCATTCCCTATAAGGATGATTAGAATAAAAGTTTTATCATTAGTTGTTCTTTGGTTTTGCTTCGAATTATATTTCACCATGTCTTCTAAGTCTAATGGCTTTAGTTTGAAACTTTTTTCTAGGGATTCTCTCGAGTCTCCACTGTATCCTGGAAATCTCAGTTACGTCTTAAGAATGGAAAGATTGATTAGATTTTCTAGAATAAGAGGTGATTATTTGGAAAGCACTTTGCGTGCAAATGATACGACAGACCCTGCAGATAGCGTCCATCTTCCAACCGTACATTTAAGTGCGTTCCATTTTGTGAGTATTGAAATTGAATCCAAAATTAGAAAAGAATTGTACCTATCTTTTGACACAGCTAGTGGCCTAATGTGGACCTAGTGTGAGCCTTGCGTTAACTGTTACTGTTAACGTGATCCTATCTATGATCTTCACACTTCTTCAAGCTACTAAAATCTTCCATGCAATCACCCATTTTGTTCAAGTAATAGCCCCTTATATTGGTGCATCGAAAATCGATGTTTGTACACAATAATGTACATAGACGAATCCAGTACAAGGGGCCAAGCATCCTTGGAAACATTCTTATTTAGAGCGAGTCCAAATGGCCACAGACCCGTTCCTGGTATAATCTTTGGTTACTCAACAAAGAGCCATAGCATGACTCGATTTTCTGCAAATGGGGTTATGTCAGGCATGCTCGGACTAAACAAGTGGTCAGACTCAATTATGCCACAGTTGCCTAACGAACTTAATCATCAATTCTCCTATTACTTGGCCCCATTCAATCAATTGCACTAGCTAGCCGGGGTCCTTAGGTTTGGTGATAACATTCCACCTCCTCCACAAATTGTCCTAACGACTAGGTTTGCATTTTCTGGAAATTATCAATAGTACTTAAAACTGTTGGACATCAACATAGAGGATGTATGCCTAGGATTTCCTCCTGGCCAATTTAAAGTTAGACAAGATAGAATGGGTGGTTTTGTTATAGATAGCAGAACTATCCTCTCCCAAATTGACCAAACCACGATTGGGGAGCATAACGCATATAATGAAATAATAGCATTGTTTCGGGCACACTACGATGCCAAAAATCTTCAAAGATAGTGGAACGGGTCGAACTATATGGATCTATGCTACATGTATCCTCCTAATCTTAATGATTTTCCTACAATGACATATCACTTTGACAGTGTCGACTATCTTGTTGATGCCCAAAACGTTCACTTTCCTAGTGATCCAAGATTTGGATTTTTTTGTGTCACTTTAATGAGAGGAAATGGCAAATCAATCTTGGGGCAGCATCAACAAAACATGCGCATCACTTATGATGGCAACATCAATGGATTCAATTAGCTCCCGATAATTGCGTCAATGATGTTCTGTAATATCATCATGCCTCTTGAAGTCATGCGCAGTGGTCCAATCTTGAGTCAGTCCTTGGCTAAACATTTGGATTGGTCTGGTTCTTGAATGACTTTTAGTAATTAATATATAAAGCCCCATTTACAATTTATAGTTTTTCTTCCACATGTTGCACTATGTTTATTTGAATAGGAAAAGTAAAATCAAATGAGCAAGTATAGTTGCTTGCAAATTTGTTATAGGCAAAAATGCAACAATATTTTGGCATTATCATTCTAAAGATTTCATTGATGTAATGAATGACATAGAATTATAGATAAATTCATGTTGGTGATCTTAGTTAAAAAAAAAAAAAATGAGTTTTTTTGCCTATTTTTACCAAATAATTATTTAAATTTACATCCTTTTTTTAAGTTCTAGTTTGAGTCTTTTACTTACATTTCAAAACATATTACTAATAATGATTTAATTAATTTTAAAATTACAAAAAAAACTTAATATTGAGTAAAATTTAATTAAATTATTATAATTAATTATGATTTGAATTAGTCAATTTAAAAATTTTGCTTATAAAATTAAGAATAACTATAGAATAAATAACTCATTCAAAATTTTTAAATCCATAGATAAATTGTTTGAAATATCTTATTTTTGCTGGAAGAAGGAAAATGTGAAAGAAAAAAGTAAATGTGAAGAATTAAAAAGAGACTATAAAAGTGTAATAATTTTAGTTTGTTCGCAAACTTTTTGTAATTTATCAATCTCAATTTATAAACAAGTTGTATATTTTAAATTTGAAAAAAAATAAAAATAAAATTATGTTAATGATAATATTATGATAAGAGGAATGAAAATATAAATAAAAAAAATTGAGTGTACAAAAATAAAAATAAAAAATTTTCAAATATAATTATTTTAGTCTATTTGGGAACTTTGAACATTTGTACATTCTAATCAAATATTGTTAAATCATAGATTTAAGTATTAGATATTATTTATAATAAAATAAATAGAAACAAATAATTAATGTCTTCTTAATTAGAGCTCTCTTTTTCTTTCTTCATATAACCTTAATCTTTACATAATGTATATGTCTGTGTGTGTGGTGGGGGCAGGGGGATTCAATTTTGCATATCTTTACAAGGAGAGCTATTTTGTTAGCTTATATTCTCATGTTTATGATACGTAATTGAATTCTTTATGCGCTTAAATTTACCTTACTTGTATATTGGAAATTCAAAATGATGAAATATACTTGAAAGAATTTGAGTTGATTATTTGTCAAAGTATACTTTTATGTCTATCCATGTGCTTAATTTTTGAGAATATATTTGCTTTATTAATTGCTTGCTTAACAAAAAAAAATTGTATTGTTCGATGCATTAAGGGTGGGAGAGGTAATAGAGTGAAAAATATAATAGATTTTTGTAAAATTAATATATTTTAAATTTCAAAAAAATAAAAAGAACATTAATGACGTTACATTAATAGGGAGAAGGAAGATGTAAAAGGAAAAATATTAAATGTAAATAGTTAATAATAAAAGTTTTAAAGTATAATAATTTTAATTTTTTCAAAAAAAATTTGTAATTATTTAATATCATCAAAAAATATCTAAAATTTGTATACGTTTTTGTAAAACAAGTATATTTTAAATTTGAAAAAAATAAAACAAAATATTAATGATATTGAATTAATAAGGAGAAAGAAAATGTAAAAGGAAAACTATAAGGAGAAAGAAAATGTAAAAGGAAAACTATTAAATGTGTATAGATAAAAATAAAATGTTTAAAATATAATACTTTTAATTTTATTTAAAAAATTTTATAATTGTTAAATATCATTTAATACAATCTAAAAATTAAATAAATTTTTGTAAACATTGTATATTTTAAACTTGAAAAAAATAAAAAATATTATTAATGATATTGTATTAATAAGGAAAAGGAAAATGTAAAAGAAACAATGTTAAATAAGGATAATTAAAAGTAAAAAATTTTAAATATAATAATTTTAATTTTTTTAGAAATTTTTTAATTGTTTAATATTATTAAATACTATTTAAATATTATACGAATTTTTATAAAGTTAAAATATTTTCAATTTGAAAAAACTAAAAGGAAAAATTAATAATATTATATATATAAGAGGAATGAAAATGTAAAAGGAAGTATAGTAGATGAGGAAATTAAAAGGGTAGAGTTTAAAATATATATTTTTTATTTGTTATAAAACTTTCAAACTTATTAAATATTATACATATAAGAAAATAACTTTTTATTTTTTAAGTAAAATTTCTATGAAGAAAATTTTTACTTATTATTTTATATGCTAATGTGTTAATCTTTAATATATTTTTTAATTTAATTTTAAATTTAATCGTAAATTTTTGAAAAAAAAAACTATGATATTTTTTAAATTTAAAAAAAATCTTATTTCTTAAGTAAAATTTTCTTTTATCTACTTTATTTATCTAAAATCTTATATATATCTTTTTATTTGTGGTAATTAGAAAAATCTATCATGTACATTAAACCAATAATCAACCATTAATCAGAATTTTTTCTTTCCTCTTTTGCTTAATGAATAGGACAAAGGATTTGATTAGGATGGTAAGGCAATGAAGCACAACAGCACAAGATAGTCATTTTAGACATCTCAAAGCCTATATATTTGTGTAACCATGTTAATGAATTACAGCAACGTCATCCATCGTTCCCTGTAAGGATGATTAGACTAGAAGTTTTGTCATTAGTTGTTCTTTGGTTTTGCTTCCAATTATATTTCACCATGTCTTCTAAGTCTAGTGGCTTTAGTTTGAAACTCTTTTCTAGGGATTCTCCTGAGTCTCCACTATATCCTGGAAATCTCAGTTACATCGAAAGAATGGAAAGATTGATTAGATTTTCTAAAGTAAGAGGTGATTATTTGGAAAGCACTTTACGTCAAAATGATACAACAGACCCTGCAGATGACTTCCATCTTCCAACCGTGCATTTAAGTGTGTTCTACTTGGTGAGTATTGGAATTGGATCCGAAATTAGAAAAGAATTGTTCCTAGCTCTTGACACAGCTAGTGGCCTAACGTGGACCCAGTGTGAGCCTTGCGTTAATTGTTTTTTGCAACGTTATCCTATCTATGATCCTCGTACTTCTTCTAGCTACCAAAGTCTCCCATGCAATCACCCATTTTGTTCAGGCAATAACCCCTTATATCGGTGCATCGAAAATCGATGTTTGTATGCAATATTATACGGAGACAGGTCTACTACAAGGGGCCAAGCATCCTTGGAAACATTCTTATTTATAGCGGGTCCAAGTGGCCGCAGACCTATTCATGGTATAATCTTTGGTTGCTCAACAGAGAGCTACAACATCCCTGAGCCTTCTGGAGCTGGAGTTATGTCAGGTATTCTTGGACTAAACAGAAGGCCAGACTCAATTATATCACAGTTGCCTAATGAATTTAATCGTCGATTCTCCTATTGCTTGGTCCCATTCATTCAATTACACCAGCGAACCGGGGTCCTTAGGTTTGGTGATAACATTCCACCTCCTCCACAAAATATCCAAACGACAAGGTTCGTATATTCTAGAAGTTATCAAAATTACTTAAAACTATTGGACATTAGCGTAGGGGATGTACGTCTAGGATTCCCTCCTGGCCATTTTGATGTTAGAGAAGATAGAAGTGGTGGTTTTATTATGGATACCGGAACTATCATCCCCCGAATTGACCAAACCACGATCAGGGAGCGTAACGCATATGATGAAGTAATGGCATTGTTCCGAGCACACTACGATGCCCGAAATCTTCAAAGAGAATGGAATGGGCCGAATGATGCGGAGCTATGCTACAAGTATCCTCCTAATTTTAATGATTTTCTTACAATGACATATCACTTTGACGGTGCTGATTATCTTGTTGAAGCCCAAAATGCTCACTTTCCTGGTGATCTAACAATTGGATATTTTTGTGTCGTTTTAATGAGAGGAAATGGCAACTCAATCTTAGGGTCATGGCATCAACAAAACATGCGTATTACTTTTGATGGCAACATCAATGGACTCCAATTTGCTCCTGAGAATTGCAGCAATGATTCTCTGTAATACCATCGTACCTCGTTAAGTCATGTGCAACGATCTGTTCTTGTACTAAACCTTTGCATTTGTCTAGTTCTTGAATATCTTTCAATAATTAATATATAAACCCTTATTTACAATTTCTAGTTTTTCTTCAACATGTTGCACTATGTTTATCTGAATAGGAGAAGTAAATTCAAATGAGCAAGTATAATTGTGTGCAAATTTGCTGTGGCCAAAAATGTTACAACATTTTGTTATTATCATTGTGAAAATTTCATTGAAAAAAATGGACATAAAATTATAGATGAATTTATATTGGTGATCATAGTAGAAAGAAAAAAAATGTGGATTTTTGCCTACTTTTACCGAAAATATATATTTAAATTTAGTTATATATCTAAACTTATTAGTAGCAACAACTTCATTAATTTTTAAATTATAAATAAATTTAATAATGAATAAAATTTAATTAAATTATCATAATTAACTGTAATTTAAATTGATTAATTTTTTAATTTTATTTATAAAATTAAGAATAATTTTACAGTACAATAATTCACTTAGAATTTTCAAATTTACAAACAATTTATGTAAAATATCTTATATCCACTAAACTGAGAAAAATGTGAAAGAAAGAAATAAATATGAAGAATTAAAAGGTAAAATATTAAAGTGTAATAATTTTAGTTTGTTTGCAAATTTTTTTAATTTTTCAATTTAATTAATCTTAATTCACATATAAATTGTATATTTTAAACTTTGAAAAAAAATTTCACAAAAAATTAATGATATTACTATAATGAAAATGTAAAGAAAAAAAATTAAGTTTACAAAAATAAAAATAAAAAATCTCAAATATAATTATTTTATTTCTTTAAAAACTTTTAATACTTACATATTCTTATCAAATATTATTAAATCATGAACTTATAAATTAAATATTAATTATAATAAAATAAAATTTAAAAATTAATTTATGTCTTCTTAACTAGAATTCTCTTTTTCTTTCTTTAAATAACATTAATTCTTATATAATGTACGTGTGCACGTGGGCATATTTATATATATTTTAATAATTAAAAAATTCTTAAATTGGCACTAAAAAATGTAATCATAAACTATAAAAATTTGTACATAACATTCTAATTTATAAAAATATTGACAATAAGAATTCTTAATTTCAAAATACATTAGATTTATATATATATGGAAAAAAAAATAATTGTATAATCTGCACAAATAAATTTCTTAATAAATTTTTATAAAATTAATAAAAAAAATTTTCATTTTAAAAAAAAAAAAGTTTGGCGTCCCCAAGATCAGTGGTGCCTCTATCTCGGGTCTTCCATCTTGACGTCTTCGAATATTTTACGCGTATGATGTATAGAATTCAGTCCTTCGGTTCCAACTAACTTATGCTCTTCTTCAATACTTACTTCTTACTCACTCTACTAAGCTTTCTATAATCCCGATGTGCCTTCAGAAAACTTGTCTACTTCCCAAGGATTGTTCTCTGCTATATTGTGGCACATTCAACCCTTTTTTTTTTTTTTTCTGTGTTTGTGCTTTTCCATCTGTGAAATTGCCCGTCGGTTTCCATCGGTGGATAGAGAAGCTCCTCCTATGCTACCGGCTTCATAATGCTACATTGTTTTTTTGCCCATTTATGGTATGTTCTATGATTTGTTGTAGGTGGTATGACCCCACTATCAACACTATCAAAACGCGCTCATTTTTGGTTCCTTTGTTGTTGTGGCCTCTGGTTCAGTCTTGAGTTTCTGTCAGAATTCAAGTGACTTTTGCAATGTTCTAACTATTGATTTGCTTCTCGTTAGGTACTTATGGCCATTTTTGGTTCTATTTTTTGCTAGTAGTTGGGCCGAGGCCCTCCATAGAGGGGGAGTGGGCCTATGATGTACATTGCCATTTGTTTAGTCTAGCTATGGATCCAAGGTCTCCTATTTAACATTTTTGGACCATGGTTCATATGTTTTGATCTTGTCTTGGGCCTATGATTTTGCCTTTTTTAGGTACTTTCGAACTTCTCTAAGTCTTGTTGTCTCATTCTAGAAACCTTGAGCTTTCTTTCCCACCGTGGGAGCCATTACTTCAATTCTATTTCGGTTACAATTCAAATGGGTTTAAATTTCATCCTATGAAACCCCAAAATTTTTCCCTTTGTTCCCCACGAGTTGTGATTTTGATTGTTATTACCTTACGGTACTTTTGCTGCTCTAACTCCTCTGGTTTGATTCCATCACTTCGTTTGGTTCCAACCGATTGTGTTGCCTCGTAACCCGCTCTTTTTGCCTTGGTTCAGTCGCCTGTAAAGCCTCTTGGACTTCATTTATGCTGGACTATAGCTGAGGGCCTCCCTTGAGGGCCCAGTGATGATTTGAAGGTGACCATGGCTATCGGTTCCCACCTTTATTTATTTTTGTTTGTATTTCTCCTTTCGTAGATAGACTTGCACTGTAATGGACTCTGCGTACTATTGAGCCCAAGGCCCGTCTGCAATAATTTGTGAATAATTTTTGTTTTGTATTTTCTTCAGAAAAATGAATAATGCGGACAAAGCTCGACGCGCATTTAATTTCTTAAAAACGTAAGTCTGACAATGAATCTAAGCAGCTACTGATTCCCATCAATTACTTGCTTGTTCGGTAAACACGTCGGTTAACATCGAGTTAACACTTAAAGGTATACATAAGTTGGCCTAAATGTTTCATTGAGAGTCACAAACTTAAGAAATTCATATATAAATTCAATGTTATATAAAATTCTTATAATATGGCATTTGAACACTAACATATATAAATGGGCATTCATACGGTAAGTTATCCATTATGTACTCTTTGATTATACGATCGAGGTCAAGGAACAATATATATATCTGTTAATATAGTCAAATATAAAAAAAAAATTAATTTTATTAATTATATTTATTTTACATATTTAATAAATTATTTCATTAATTAAAAAAATAATTTTAATTTTTTATACATATTTTTCTATTTTAAAAAATAATTTTATATTTTATTATTTTTTAGTATAATAATTATATTAAATTTTAATTATTTATAACTTATTAATATTTATATTTTTTTATTCTTCTATTTTTAACAAAAGAATTTAATAATTCTTAATCTTTTATTATATTTAATTATAACAATATTAAATAAATTAATAATTAGAATGATATCAAACTAGTAAAAATTTAACATAAAATAAATAAAAAATTATAAAATATATAACTGTAAATATCAAATAATATTTCTATTATTTAGGATTAATAATTCAATAATTATATTTATAATATTAATTTAAAAAATTATTTATTGATAAAATAAAAATAAATAAATTTTGTTATAAAAAATAAAAATAAAAATAAATTCTTATCAAAATATCTATCTAATTTTTTAATTTTAATATCATAAATTTTTCTATCATGATGTTTCAGTAATAATCTCACTATAAAAATAAAAACATCACAATAAAAGAAATATAATCTAAAATTTTACCCAAAATTTTGGCTTCATCTCTTTTTTAACTTTGAATCATATGGACCAACGGTATTATTCTTTCTCTTCTTTTGTGACTGTTGAGCTCCTCTGCCATGGTAAGTTGATTGCATTCGGTATTTGAATACCGAAATCGTCGAAGTCCAACAATTGCTTTCATTAATGGATAAAAGATAACTTGGATCGACTTTGTAATCGGTTACATCACTCTTGACAAGTAATATTCAACTTGATTGAAAAGATGAAGAAGTTCCTCAGAGAAAGTAAGAGGGTCTTGCGGGCTAAACTCAGGTGGGCATGAATATTTCAGTATAAATTGTATCAACCGATTGATTACAGAGCATACACCAACACTTTTATCTTCCTCGCTGCTCTCATATTTCTCCACTTGCGGAGTTGCATCTTAATGTCAACCTCTCAGGTTTTCATCTTTTTGTTTTTTTTTTTTCTTTTATTGCCTGCCGTTTAGATTGTGAAATGAATAATAATAACTTTGTTTAAAGCCACCATTCCTGGCCATATATAGTCCCCTATTTTACAATTCAGAATATACTTGCCTTTTGACATCGAAGAAATTAGAACGTTTCAACGGCTCAATTGTTCTTCACCGTCATATTTCCTGTTGATGAATGACCAAGGTTAAGTAACTCCTTGAAGTTCGTAAAATTGCTTCAAGATGATGCCACTTGTAAAAATGATATGGATTGTTTATCCAACATAAAAAGAAAAAAAAATAGAAGTTTTCTTATTAAAAAATTTTTTAATTATTATAATTAATTTTATTCTTTCTATCTATATATATATATATAATGCAAAATATAAAAAAATATACATAATATTTTATAATTTTACTAATAAAAATTATAATCATATTTAAAAAATAAATATTTTATAATTTTAAAAAATATTACATTATATGAAAAAAATATATATATATCTAATTTTACTAAACACTTCAACAAAAATTTAAATTCATAATTTTTAACGTATTAACGTTCAGTGGTTGAAACAATTAAATGACAATATATGAAAAGTTACTTAGATACATTAGGAATCACAAAAAGTCCTCTATAATTATAAGTACTTCCAAGACACTTTTAGTTATATTATTTTCTATTTTGATAGTTGTTTTGGTCTCTAAGTAAAAGTAAATTTGAAATATTTGTTCTGTCTAAATCTCCTAAATAATCATATTTAATATTTAATAACATTAACCGTGAAAATATTACTTCTTAAAAAATATATATATATTGTATTCATTATTTTTTTTTTTTAATTTTTTTTGCCTTTGATTAGAACTTGCCTTAAAACGCTCCCACTCGTCATCATTTGTAACCTCTGTTGTGGGATTTAATAGTTTGATGTATTCGTTGGGTAGGCTAAGAATAAATTTTAGGTACTTAACCAAAGTGTTTTGCTAATTGTCTCCAGTAAATGATTACAAGTAGCATCGATCACCTGCATTATGTGAATAAGACCCACTATAAGTCAAAGGGATAATTATTATGATAATTCTTACCCTCCATCCATCGTACGCCTCAGAAAATGAATGAAACTTATTATGGACCCTACCATTTTAGTATGAAATCAACAAAACGCATTCACATAAATAAATTACGTGCTTGTGACTTATGCCATCATCCCAACCTTGATCTTTAAAATGAAGAGCTCATAAGCATCAATTTAATTCAATAATGATTTTGGTACCCCTTAGGAATCGATCGACTGGAAAAATAAACGAACATGATGCATGTGGGACAGTACGTTATCATACCTGTGGGGATTCCGGGGCTTTGAAATTTAAAGGGAATGAAAATATAACTCGTCTGCCTAGATTGGAGGAGTTTTGATCGTTACACTTTGATGGGCTTAAGCACACTCAAAAAGTGGAGTTAGTAAAAATTGACCCGACTTGAATAAACTAATTAAATTCATTAAAATTTTAATTTAATTTAACTTATATTTATTAAACAATTAATAATTCATAATTTAAAATATATAAAAGTGAAACAACTTAAAATTAAATTAACAAAAAACTTAATTAATCTAATTTGAAAATTAATTGATTCAAAATATAAAATACTAAATATTAATAATTTAAATTTAAAATTTAAAAGATCTAAAATTTAATATATTTTAAATCCTATGAATTAAAAATTGATGTATCAAAGAATTGATAAATTTAAAATTTGATGGTTTGGATGTAAAATACTCAATAAATCTAGACACAAAATATCAAAAACCTAGATATCCTAAAATTTGATAACTTTAAAATTCAAAATACCTAAACCTCAAATTATCTAAAACTCAAAATAATTTGACTTGAATTTGACCCAACTCTCGTTTACTGCCTCTATCACTAGGTAAGCTTAACTACAATTCGGAACATATAAATTCATGTGTAGGGCTGCACAATGTTCCTTTTTTTTTTTTTTTTTTTTTTGCAGTATAAAGTCCCGATGAGATACAATTTCAATGGTTTGTGCAACTAAACTATCAACTGGTAATATATTGGAGAGACAATAAATTGCATATCTGTCTGCAAAATGGCTGAGCTAATATGCCATCCAGTAATGACAAATACTTGTGAAATATGCAACATTATTTCAACTTCGATAATACATATATCCAGATGATTTAATTGGCATGCCAAACTTGACCATTTCTCTGCTAAGCTACTAAATTTAAATTGACAAGCTGGGGGAGAAATCTTACTTACCAATGCAAATCCTGGTTTTCAATCCTGTTGGCCAACCTCACGGATTCTTGTTTTGATTTTAAATATTCTTGTTTCGATTATAAATACAGTGCTTGGCGCAGGAAAGGAACCATAAAGGGCTTATGAATCTCAAAAATTTATTGGCAAGCCTTCAAATTTTAAATTCCTGAACTGAGTTGAGTCTGAAACTTATAAATTCTGTACACAAATCAATGAACGATGAAGAAGTTAATCTAGTTTGATTAGGAAACATTAATTGTGATTTTGAGTCTACTTTGAAGGATTAAAAGATGTTGCGAGAAAAGTAGAGAATTACTAGATAAAGAGTGTCGCTTTGTTCTTGTATGCTACAAGCTAAAGCGTAGTTTGTACTGTAACGAGTAATGATCCTTTCTTGAACATGCAATCCACTATGCGTAATATATATATATATATATATATATTATGATGAATACTATGTATAATATATGTTTTATCAAAGTTGCATATGTACGAGATAATGATATCTTCCCTTTGATTAATTATTGGAAGAATCCCCTCTAAAAGTGCCTTTCTGCAAGGCATTGTTGGAGTATTATAATTCAATGTCCAACATCACTTCTTTAAGACCGAAAAAAAAAAAATATGTTGTTATTGTTACTTATATTTTTTTAATATAAAACACACATAATATTATAAATTTATTTGATTTTTTGTTTTTAATTTTAATTAAATTTTATTTTCTTTTCACTCATATTTAAATTTAAACTAATTTAACTTAAATTTTAAGTGGACCAAATTAAAAATTTTTAAATATGTATAATATAGTGATGACACAAAGGTCAATAACACCAAAGAGAGTGACATAATTAACATAATGAGAAGTCTAAAGTTAAAATATTGAAAAGAGAGGAAAATATATATATATATATATATATATATATATATAGCAATTGACAGCTAGACAAAGCAGCAAAAATCAAACTGGGTACTATGCAATACAAGATCTTAGAGAAGATGCAATAAAACAA
This sequence comes from Bruguiera parviflora, assembly GCA_019804595.1. Classification (NCBI taxonomy): domain Eukaryota; kingdom Viridiplantae; phylum Streptophyta; class Magnoliopsida; order Malpighiales; family Rhizophoraceae; genus Bruguiera; species Bruguiera parviflora. The sequence continues at coordinate 907,533 of CM034052.1, read as the reverse complement.
AAACGGGAACAATGACACCCATAAGCCTTTGGTTTGTGTGAGTGTCCTGGGGTATTGAAACATGAATTTTCTCGATCTTGAACATTCTGACAATGATGTAAATAATTAAAAATATGCAATAAGGATACATATAGAAAGAATATGATTCCTCATTTGTTTATTTTTCTACATGGTGGAGTGTTGTATTCATTCATGGCGAGCACAAGATGGTGCCAAATCCCAAAAGAGTGACTTTCCATATAGTGTGTGTGTGGGTGGGTGTGTGTGGGTGTGTGTGTGTGTGTGTGAGAGAGAGAGATTTAACTTAAATCACAGAATCAATGTTAAAAGATGTTGGTGGTAAAGTAAAATTGGGGAAGAAGAATTAATTACCAGCGAATCCTGTATCTCCAAACTTAAATTTTATGTTCGGTGCCCACTAGACCCTACTGAGTGGTTACACTTCTTTTTTCTTCTTCTTTTTTTTTTTTTTTTTTTTAACCTAAACGAACTATTACTGTGCAGATTAGGGTTTTGAAGCCTTTGTTCTAGGGTTTAGAATGAAGGGAAATAGGCGATGAAATGTGTAAGGTCATCATATTACCAAAATGGCCAGATTAGAATATTTTGAACTTTCTTGGCTGAGAAGAGATCAGCTAAAATTTTCCTTTCAGATTGAAGTGAAATTTCAAAATTCACTCCCTTTCCATTACCCCTTACTGATTAATTTGCATTTCTCATATTGATCATTAGACACAAACTTTAAATTTGAGAAGACCTACCAATCTACAGCAAAGTAGTATGTGGAATAATTACCATCATTTTCCAGGTTAAGCCACAGCCACAGCCACCAAGATTGTTACTGCATAGAGAAGCTTGGGCTCTCATCGTTGGCTTTCACTATTGGAACCCTCTTCTTCTTTTTCTTTTTGTAGGGAATTCCTCTTGCCTTGGCCTGAGTCTCCCTCACTTCACGGAGAAAAACTTTAATAGCGCCACTCGCAAAGGGGTTAGTCTCCGGCGAGAGGCCATTTTCTTCGTAAGCAGCCCTAAGCCGCCCGATGAGCGCATCAAGGCTACCCCAAGCCTGCTTAAGTGGGCAGCTGCAAGGCCCCGGCGGCTCAGGCTGTCCGAAAAAGACACACCCTTGTACGTGCACCTTAGTTTTGCCAAATTGGTCAAGGTATTGTAGGAAATCCAGCACATGGTTTGCGCTGCACTGGGCCGGTGCAACTGGGGGGCTCTGGTTCCTCAAGTGCTGCCCGAAAGTATTCCAGTCTCGCCTCTTCTGTGACTCGTAGCGGCTCAACGGCGGCGGATCACTTTGCTGATCCGCGGCACTACCGGCCGATCTTGATGACCCCTCTGCTACATCTTTCCCTTTGTCGCTAGACATCGATCGCAGCTGCCAGTCGTGAGCAGCCAGCCCCTAGTACTCGCAAAAAGAGATCAGAAAGAAATAATTTTTTTTTTTTTTTTTTTGGGTTCTTTTGGGGTGGTTTGGTGGGAGAAATATTGCCAAGTAAAGAAGACCAAATAGAGAAAACAAAAACTATATAATTGAATTGATCACATCATCATATGGGGCTCATGAGTAGACATTCTATGGGGTCCTATGGTATATATCAAAGTGCCTTTAGGCTTCTCTTTTTCTTTCTAAGACATTATTTTTCTTCCTTTAATGGTACCATTTGGCAATGGCTAATACCTTTTCCGCTTATATCTATTATTGTGTTTCCAACAACCAAGAAATCATTATCAAGCGGAATTAGGAGCATGAATGAACCTAACACATCGTTTACTAGCTACCTAAGCGTCCATGTTCAATTAAACTTCAGTTAGAGGATCGGATTCAAATCACTTTACTGATACAGTAAAAGTTTATGACTAGAGAATTCAATCATAGACTTGCCAAAGTGAGGTTTGATGGCATCACAAGGAGCTAGCTCTACATACTTTAAAGAAATTAAAATTTTGAATTTCAAAATTTTTTTGTCAAAATTGTCCATTATTATGTGCCATAAGTTTAACTAAATGTGCAAAAGAAGAATTAAAATGTGCAATAAAATTTCAAAAAGTACAATAATAATAGTAATAATTATACACAGTGTGTTGAATTAATTTGATATCATAATTATTACACTTTTTTAATACCTTCTTATGAATTTATATTATCAATGTTATTACATTTTTTTTTTGTTTTTTTAACTCTTATTGCATATTTTTATTTTATAATTATAGCGCAATTTATCGTATTTGTTACACATATTTTAAAATTTTATCTACAAAAAAATTTTAAAATTTACAATTTTTCTTTTTTATCACGTGGGATCTCGTGGCTAGGCTATGGCCACATTTTTCTGTCCATGTAACGGAGCCTTTACTAATAATATATAACCTGTTTAAGGAAACAAGACCGGATTGTTACTCGGGATCTGTAAGACTGCCTCGGAGTGTGGAGATGGTGTAGGGTGTCTGGAAAAACATCTGACTTGCATCATCTATCTTCCCTTTTGTAATTATTTAGTTAACCCAGACGCTACTTAATTACGTGAGATTTGAACAAGGCACCGATCACACCAACAGCCACATAATTTTTTGATCAATTCCACTAATGTTCTAAAAGGAAACCAAGCGAAAAGTAGCAAAAATTAATCCCACTTTCATCTCAATTTGACTGTTTAAAAATGGTAGAAAAAAATTATGGAGATTTTCATGGAAAAAAAAAATATATATATAATGCCAAAACAGTAGTTCCAAGCTTCTAATTTCTTTCTTTTTTTTTTTTTTGTTGGATGGCTCAAAACTTTTAATTTCTAATAATAGATTTAGCTGCTCCTTAAACATAATTATAATCTAATCTAAAGGATAAGAATATTATTAGAATAATTTTGAATCTTATTCTTATAATTTTCTTCCACGGGTTAACGCAAATTATCACACTTACTCTCTAGCTGTGTTTTACACAAACAATAAAAAAATAATAATAATAACTCTTTAGAGTCCAAAACCCCATCGAGAGAGTGAAAGAGAAAATGATGTCAAAACCGAATAGTCCCAGCAATACATTGTCGCCAACCATTTAAGAGTTATTTACAGGGTATTCTGACTATTTAATCATAATCAATGTACTTGTCATTTTTTTGCAAATTAAAATTTAGTTCCTATTATTATTCACTGCACACACGATTACGTGCGTCCACTTTTTTTTTTTTTTTTTTTGCTATTAAATTCTAAAATTTTAAAAATCATGATGCAGTTTTATATATATATATATATATATATATATATATATATATACATATTTTTTTTTATCACGCTTAATGGATGTGCGTGTGATTATATTTCAAACAATTTAAATAATTGCTGAAGACATTAATTTACATCTAACACCACAGATTTAAAAGTAACATATACCTACGCTTCTAATTTAATTTTTCTACACTTAAAAATGTTATATTATACGGTACTTGCACAAGGGAAAGCATGAATAAAAATATGAGTGGAGTATTCGGCAATTTTTATTACACTTACAAGAAGGTTAGAAATTATATTATAATTATACTACGCTTGAATTTTGTAGAAGAAATCGACCCTTTCAAATGCATAGACAATAAAGAATATGCATGACTCCTTTTTTTCAGTGTTATATATCTGACAATATTTTATTTATTAACACATACGTATTATATTTGAGACGTATCTATACGTACAAAGGTATTATGATGCTTATGAATATTTTTTTGTCGCTAAATAAAATGTAGATAATTATTTTAAATTTTTAAAATTAATTACACTTTTTTTTTTTTTCCCTGAACAGCACAATATTTTCATTCATAATTATCCGCAAGGTAGAAACAACGTCAGCTAAAGAAATAGACATCAAATCTGGCTTTTAATAGTCTGGATAGTAACAATTTCTAATTGTAACCAAGAAGCCGATCAAAGTAGCAAAAATTAATTACACCTAAAACAAAAAAACAACAAAAAGGACGCACGGTTTATGTCAATATCACAATTTTGTTCTAGTGTCATGTTCTATAATTTTGAGCGGAAGCTTGCACTTAATAATTCTATATTATTTCAGCCCACTGTATAGTATGGGGATTTTTTTTTTTTTTTTTTGACAAACTTATGAGTATTATCCTTAGTTTTCATTTTTTTTTTCAAGTAAAGATAATTTCATAATATTAAATATGTTTTGTGGAATAAGGTTGGGTCCAATAGGCTTAGCTGGGCTAGTGCCAACCGCGGAAACCCTAGATGGGGAGATAATGTAAACTTTGGTGTAATTGTATTTAACTAAACGAAATTATAGGTGCTACAGTCTTGGTAACAAGATTTTATCTCTATAACTTTATAGCTAAGGGTCAATATAGGTGATGTTTTCTTTAGTAAGTTGGCCTTCAACCAACCATTTCATTAATTTTCTATCTAAATTTTAATCAAGATAGGCCGATACAACCGGTAAACCTAATGTTTAATTGGGTAACTCTTGCCGGCCGTGCGCTTGCACAACCAAAGAACTTTCTTACTTGAAACCCAATATCTGTTAAAAAAAAAAATTTGTTTTTCTCAATTAAGAAGTTCAATAGTTTGTAACTTATATAATAGGTTATAATTTTTTCATATTCTCTTTTTAAGAATTAGAATTGGATATTTTAATTTTTAATTTTTAATTACTAGAATATGTTACAAAAAAAATATATCTTTTAAAGTTATTTGCCACATTAAATGATCTCTTTTATTTTTTATTTTTTATTTTTCACTTACGAAAGATTGACTTTGTGTATGATAAATCTTGTTGAGAGACTATTTTGTCATGGCTCGTTATATTTATTCAACCTCTTTTTATTTAAATAAATCAAATATCATTGACGTCAATCTTAGTATGGGCCTGACCCACTTCTAGGTTATTTGTATCATTGTAAATTGTTACTTTTTTATTGAATGTGTCCACCCCGACACGTGCAGTTTGCAATAATAGGACTTTGAGCCCTATTTAAGTTTGTTTGTTTGCTTATTCAAATGAGTTCTTGGCCCAATTAAGTTGGTTTAATTATGTTTGTTTATTCAAATGTGCTTTAGGCCCAATCTTTTGCATGTCTAGTCTGACAATATTATACTTTTTATTTATTTTCTTTTTTTTATTATTATTTCTAGCTTACTCAAATAACTTGTAATCTATATATATATATGTTTTATTTTTTTTTTTTTCCTCTCTATGTTTTTCTCCTTATTTTTCGCCCCTCTATTTACCCTTTATGAACTCGAGTCTTCTTGTCATACCTGGAGCAACCAACTTTATTCTATTAATGAAAATGCGTTGATTTCGGAATCAAAAAAACTAAAACTTCCCTTATTTTTCAGCTCGTTGAATGCTGATTGCGTTGCCAAACTCGGCAATAAAGTACCTCGTATTTTTCCCTCTGCCTCGGGTTGACTCGCGATGCCTTCTACGCGGAAGTACCTTGACCAACCCTAGGTCCAATAGAAGCAAGCCCGACAGCTAACCCAGCGGCCATAATCGAAGCGGCAGAAATCAACGGATGCTTGGTAAGTTCCTCGCACCAAACTAAAGTTACATAATTAAAAAATGTGGTTCTCCAATTGCTCATAAACTCCCGAGAAACCTCCCAAATAAATAGTTTCTTCATTACATGATAGATTAGGCGCATTTTACAATCGCTTCGCATACTTTCTTAATTACGGGTACAGATTGGATGATAAATTTCAGAAGGTTCAGCGATGATTTCGAGTTTGGCTTTGTATACCTCAAGCTAAACCAGAATATGCGATGAATATTCCGTGGCAGAGAGCAACTGCGCGACAACGCTACGGTAAAACCACGAGAAGAGGCGCCCTTGAGAACATGCACCAATAATTATATGCTAAGGCGTCCATCTTAAAAGTCTCGAGTTACAATTCGAAGTATAGAGTTCGATATTTATGGAGAGAAAGGGAGTTATTCTTATTAAATAATTTATAATTTAATAATCCTCTTTAAATAAAAATTTAAAAAAAAAAAAAAAGAGAAACGGGACGAAGAGTTCAGAACACGCAGCCACATGGAAGCGCGTAAATCTCCATCTCTCATAAAGACTCCGATCAATTAATGAGCCTACAAGAACGCGACGCACCAGTATAGACAGAAAAAATGTTCGTATAATGCTGCAAAATATACGGACCTTACATGGAACAGAATCAACGTTTGCATGACATCCATGCGATAAGAAGCAATCTCAATTCAGAACACCTGGATTTCCCAGTTTTCAGTTTAGCTTCTTTTACTTACCTAATTCAAAGATAAACACGTTGCACCTTGTATTGTATCCACCGGCACACGAGGAACTCGGACACTCAATAGGACTGGATTGGGAGGTATGCATATAAAAAATAAACATTACGATTTGGGGGATGCATCTCTACTTTCAACTTATGAAAAAGAACGGCTGCCCTGATTCTAACTCGAACCCTACAGAGCCTACAGACATTCCTCAGCTCACCAAAATTGCTGGGGAGCTCAGTGGCACCACCATCCATAGCCGTAAAAGATGCGAGCTTAGAAACCAAAGAAGCCAAGTTCACTGGCTTTCTCCTTCTCAAAGGTCTCAAAGTACTGATAAATTATTGTAACTGCAAGGAGGATCCCCGTCCCCGAACCGATTGCTCCCATGAAATCTGCCAACACTGTTAGTGCACCAATGCACATGCCGCCAAAAGCAGCAGCTGTTGGTATGTAACGGTTTAACTCTTTTTGTAAGTTGGACTCCCTGTGCCCAGGCATAACCATTTGTTGTTCCTGCAAAACAGCTAGCATATAAGAAGATGATACACGGAGAGGAAGTGATCAGTAGGAGATGCGAGGAAATGCCCGCAAAGCCTTCAAATTTCAGGCCTCAATCAGGTTGGTCATTGTTTACATTTTATACCATAAGTTGTAGAATGAGCAACAAGCCCCCATCTCCATTTGTAGTGCAGCTCTTTTGATGACTGGCTTCCAGCCACATAAAGAAGTTCAGTCAACATGCAATATGAGTGACAGAAAAAAAATCTAAGTTCAGATCCGCTATGCACTTGCAGAACAAAGGACCTAATGACAACAACAAATGAGAGAGAAGACAATTACTACAGAATTGTTTTCTTGAAAGTGTGATGTTTTTCCACTTAGGAGGGGTTTCTAGTTCCTACAACACCTACAGGTGTGATGCGAGTAATTCTACTAATGTGAAGGTTGTAACTATTTTATTTTTTCAATAACCTGCGACTTTATTCCCAATAAATTAAACTAACCTGATTCAATTTGCTAGCTCTAAACCCTAATATTCAAACTTGAACAACCACTCAACAATTTCAATAGCTTAATCAGTTGCCTCTACCCATCCTACATCAACATGCAACAAGCAGAGATTGATGTCTCAACAATTCAAAATGGCAAAAAGTAAGAGAAGCTGAAGCACAGAATAATAGGCATTAAAATGAGTAATATTATTGTTATTTATATTTTAGATTTGTAAAACATCTCTTAGTAACAAATTTACCTATTGAGTAGATATTGGTTGTTCTCTGGCACTTCTAAATTTATTCTAAATAGAGAAAAAATTACCTTGGCAAACAAATTTCCTGCTTTCTTTAAGTTTTCTAACAATAGAGAATGAATTACACTATCACATTCTCTATTCTCCAACATTAACAAATAGTTGGATGTTAAAAAGTAGAGGAAAAGAACTAGAAAATCACTACAAGAAAACAAGATATATTTTTTCACTTAATTTGTTCGGAAAACAGGCCAAAATATGGAAAGAAAATGAGAAAACATAAATCCAACTTTGTTGAAAGTTGGAAGAATACCAGTATACTGAACAGCACAATAAAAGTGCGGTTTAAATCCAATGGCAAAAGGATAATAAAATAATTTTAATTCATGGAGACCGACTTGCCTCCATTTCCCACCAATGTGGAAAAACTTGTTTTTGACACCGCATGGAAAATTTTCCATCAAGTTCCCTCTTTACTTTCTTTCGAGACTAGCATCCAAACAAAAGAAAACAAAATTACATTTCCTACCCTTTTATTTCTTCACATTTTCTTTCCCTGGGTTTTCATTCTATCCAAGCATATTAAAACAAATTTTCAGTTTTTACCGTGTATTGTGTACGGTATTCTACAGAGAAATAAAATTCAAAACACCCAAGAAAAATAGAGATGAAAACAGAAAATGTTCATCAAAGATAAACACAACACAAAATTTTCTCCAACATAATATCTGAATGGATGCCAAGGCAAAAAATGTAACATACCTTCAGCTGCTTTGCCACATCTTTAGCAGAAGACCCAGAAACTTCAATCCAAGTTTTTGAAAAGAGTGCACATGCTGACAACATAAACACAAGGTAGAAAAGAGCGTGGAAAGGATGTGCTGCCATATCAGCTAAGCTGCAAAACAGTATAAGCTACGTTAAGATGAAAAAGTGGGAAGGCAGAGAGAGGAAGAAGCAAAAAAAAAAATCAAATGATCTCTACTCACCTCGATGGTGCGGTAATGTAATATGCCACGCCACCAACAGGGACAGATTGACCGCTGTATTCAGATTCCTTCCATTTACCCAAAAGGTCCACTAGAAAGTTTCCACTATATTTCCTATGTAACAGCTGTAAATAGAAAATTGTATTAATTAAATGATAAATCACACTTCAATTTGTGCAACAAATAATATCACCTCAGTACCTGGGAGATAAAGTACAAGTTGGTTACAAGAGCTGACTGCAAAATGATTGGCATGTTAGAGGTATAAAACAGCTTGATAGGATAGGAACCCTGCTGCCCACGAGCATTCTTTGACCTCACAGGCAACACCACACGGAACCCTTGGAAGTAGATAACAATAAGGAAGATCAAGACAGTGGCAAGCAGATTTGTCACATTTGGAAGATTCTGCCTGTAAAATGCTTCCCGAAGGGCACGGACCTTGTCTGTTCGAGTTATCAGCAGATGAAATAGAGCAATAACAGCACCTTCAAATTCAGCACCTCGCCCACTATTAATGGTGGTTGGACTAAATGCTTTCCATATTATGTTTTCACTGAAAAGGAAATACAAAATCTTATCACAAATGCATACTATGGTAGAGCAGGGCTCTAAATCAACGAAAATAGAGCAGATATAGTACCCAACCTAGAGAATGAACTTGCCAGTTAAAACAAAAGCAGGAGAATTGAGCTCACCAAATGTTGGTTGCTATGAAAAGGGAGATCCCAGATCCCAGACCATATCCTTTCTGGAGAAGCTCATCTAGGCAGATAACTATGATCCCAGCAAAGCAAAGCTGAATAATGATAAGTATGGCATTGCCTACTCCAAGTTGACTGACGTTACCATACATCCCAGAGAGAACATATGCCACTGCCTCACCAACAGCTATCAGTATGCCCAACAACTTTTGCGCACCATTTCTGGCAGAAAAAAAAGAATCCATTTCATGATTGCATACAGCACAGGATGAACAAGTAAGTTGCAGTTGCAAAAAACAGAAAAGCTACCTAATTCTTGGTGGCACAAGAGTACTTATAAAGAGTGTAATTGATGCATCATAAATTTATGCAAACTTGCAGTTTAGGGAAAATGGGGCAAAATGCTAAACAATGTTGTGAAATCAAAATAGTCTAATACTAGTAGCTTATGTTCAGTCACCTGATCTGACATCAGAATCATCAATTTCAGATTATTATGCTTACATGAAAATTAGAGGCTTTTACTCGAGTTAAAGCCCATAATTTATCCTCCTAGAGGTACTTACAAGAGGGCTCGGTCTTCACGCACATTGTTGTCCACTTCAATGATCTTTGACCCCGCAAGGAGTTGCATGACTAGGCCAGATGTCACAATTGGAGTGATACCAAGCTCCATGACAGTCCCACGACTTGAAGCAAGAATAACACGCATCCAATAGAAGGGATCTGCTCCAGTTGTGGAATGAATGCCATACAATGGGAGTTGACTACATACCAGGAAAATGAAAAGAGAGATCACAGTGTATATAACCTTCTCGCGAAATGGAACCTTTCTATCAGCACTCTGAACTTCAGGAAGAAATGACAGAAACGGTCTTACAAGATGAAGCACCCTAAATCCACCACCCATCTTTCACTCCTTGACTAAACCAATTCAACCTGCATTTCCCAATTATCCAACCCAAAAAACAAAAGAAGGGTTATGGATGACTTTGGACAGGAATCAAACTATAACGGGAATTTACCCATAAAAGAGACAAGAATCAGCATTCATGAATAAAACTCAATATCAATATTCATAACAAAGTCTGTCCAATGAAATAAGATATATTCTATACCAAAAAGGCGACAGTTAACAAAAAGGCAACGAAGAAATGCATTCACTTCTTCAGGTGAAAACCATACTTTCAAAACGAAATTTCACTTTTATTTAATAAGCAGGCGCAACCTCACTCGGAAAACTCAAGTTTGATGTTACAGATCTACAGCTCTACACGGGAATACACGTCCTCCGCGTGTAAATTATTGCTCCTCAAAACTCAATACCCATGAAAAGCCAATAATTTATGCTTATTAATTATATTAAATATAATAAGCAGAATAAGAATGAAAAATCTAGAGCGACCAACGAACAAGAAATTTCGAGAGTCTAGCGAATGTTCAGTATTACAACAGCGTACAACGGATCTGGATAACCGATGCATCACGTCACGTAGTTTTTGCATAAAACCCCCTGTTTGGTCGCCGAGAAAACGGAGGAAAATCGGAGAATCAACTCATCGACATCAGACTAAATAAATCATCATTCGGAAAAGAAGAATTTAAAATAAAAATTAAAAAAAAAAAAAAACTTAGAGCGTGAAATCAAAAATACTGACCGTACGGAATCGAAACGGCGGGGCAAGAGAGAAGAAGCGATTGGGTCAAATAAATTGTACTCGGCTGCGGAAGGGTTCTACTTCTATACGGTGGCCCTTATGTGGCTTGCCGGGACACGAAGTTTAGCCAATGAAAGACGGGCGCGTGTTCCATCTGTCAGCTGCCGTGGATCATTGCTGCGCACCGACAGCATCTTTGGCTTTGACCAGATTACTCGGTTTTGGACGCCCTTTTTTTTTTTTTTCCTTTTCTTTTTTTTAACTAGTAACAAACTGACTAGACAAATTGCCCTTCTTTAATAATAGAAAAAATGTATTTCCTTTTCTTCCGATAATTATTTTTTGAATGTAAATAATTATAATTGTGGAGCTTTCTAGTAAAGAGATTCCGGTTTTCAAAAAATGATTTCTATTGCAACATAAGGGAGATTACAATTATGTTAAATTAAATAAAAAAATGTAATAATCCATAGATAATTTATAAGGCATTATATATATATATATATATATATATATATATATAAGTCGGAGTGATATTTATAATTTTGTTAAGAAAAATTCCATTATTTGTAAAATAAAAATGAATTCTATGAATGTACTTTTAATTTTATTAAATTTTTTAATAAAAATTTAAATTCCTAACTTTTAATACAATAACAAACAATTTCTTCGTTACTAAGTCAAATCGTATGGTGGTAGAAGGCTAACCCAACCAAAGAAATAAAGCGATCAACACTCGACGGGTGAAAATACAAAAACAAATGATAGGACATAGCTTGGATTTAAGTTAATCAAAGGTGGAAGTCTGTAGCTTTTCGCTCGGAAAGCTATGAATGCTCCGCCTTATGTCATTTTCCTCTCGCACATTATTTTTGCTTGACCCTAACCCAAGATGGAAGTTTTGTAGTCCAAGACTAGTCAATGTTGCAGACGACGAAACTGCATATGTGTAACAGTGCAATGATCAATCGTCGAGACTGCATCTATTACTCGCAGAAGCACATATGTTGAAAAACCAATGATCAATCATCTTAACTGGATTTATTGCTGGTGGAACAAAGTGATAAAATAACAAGAAAATAACGATAATACAGCTTGTGGTCGTTCCACCCCAAAAAAGCGTGAATGTAATGTACAACAATGGAGGTGGTAATAAAGTTTCCTCTGAGACCACTTTCATGATATCTGCAATATAGCGAACAATGTTACCGGCACTGAGCACCAAACAATAAAAGCCTTGTACACCGGTCCAATGCATCTTCTTATCTCATAGAACACATCCGATTTGCAGAAACCAAATGGGCGCAGGGTGGGAGAGGAATGCCGAATACCCTTTACACTTGTGCCCCACCAGTTGTTGCTTCCAATCATACAGGAGCTTGTACGACAAGGGTACATTCGACTAATCAATCCGTTCCAGATTGTACTGGATCATTGCCTCAAGACCGGATCGAAATGCACCCCGAGGAAGGCATTGGAGATTCTGAATTGCCAGATCAGCTTTCTCTTTTGCTAATTTTTGTGCCCTTTCAATACCCCCACTTTTTTTAACCACCTCGATGGCTACATCGAGAGAACCATCCTCACAAAACTCAGACTCAATGATTTCTCTCAGTTTATCTGACGTCTCCAGGGCAAATATTACCGGTGCAGTCAGGTTCCCTTTTGCCAGGTCACTTGCAGCTGGCTTCCCCAGCTGCTCCGCTGACTGAGTGAAGTCCAGTATGTCATCAACCACTTGGAAGGATAGACCAAGATTCTTACCATATTCATACATTTGTTTAACAATACTGGTGTCCACGCCACTAAAAATTGCAGCTCCTTTGGTACTAGCCGCAATTAAAGACGCTGTTTTATAATAGCTCTTGATCAGATAATCCTCTAGCCGAACATTGCAGTCAAATAGACTAGATGACTGCTTTATTTCACCACTTGCAAAGTCCTTAATAACCTGCCATGGTGACCCACAGAAATTGTAATCATTTTTAGTTCACCATACCATCATTTTAGATTCTGTTGCTCATAGTTCAGTTGATTATTACTGTGGATTAAAAAGATGATATAAGGTGTAGAGGTGCAGACCTGGCTTATAAGCTTAATGACTTCAATGTTCTCCAGATTTGCTAAGTACCATGAGGACTGAGCGAACATAAAATCCCCAGCCAGTACAGCTACCCTAGTACCATACAGTTGATGAACAGTTTCCTTACCTGAAAATTTGTCCATCTTCTTAAATATGGTAGACGCTCTAAGCAATAAAAAAGGAAAAGCAAGGCTGAATGAGAATGAAAAGCATGCCACCCAAAAATATAAAGACAGCTAACTCAAAAGGGGTCAGCAAATCATCACATTCATTTCCAAGGCATCGTCGTCTGATTTATGCTACTACCATAAGAAAGAGACCCACTTCCTGAGTATCCAACTAATTGACTCTAAGATAAATGTAACCAACCATGAAAGCTGGGGAAGGGCCCACTTCTTGTATGTCTTAAATAAAATTCACATAGCAGGGATGCAAACTCGCATGTCTCTTTACGTATAGCATGGCCACAATTAACAGGATGTTAACATAACAGGCTTCCATAAAAAAATAAAGGACCAAAATTTTGCATCCATTCCCAATTCAAACAATAGGTTCAATTTGTTGAACCTTTTCTCCCTCTCATTACAGACCATATGCTTCCTGTTTGTCAACCATATACCAGAATACTCAGCTGTTCATGCTTGGCCACGTAAAAGGGAAACTCCAAGTTAAAACTTTTTCAGGTAGTTTTATAGCCAACCTCCCAAATGCTATTAGAGTGAGAAGAAAATGAACAGAAACCAAATAAAAAACTGCAGATGACCTTTAAAATGAGATGTTATAAATCAGTAAGATAATTCATTCCACTGATGGCAATGCCATGTTCCTTATGGAAATTTTCCAACTGATGGACCGTGTAAACTTTCTATAGGTGTCTTACAGTAAAGACAATATCTATGGTAAGTTGGTGGTGCATAAACCCTGTGTAAATTTAGAAATTCCAGGCACTTGGTTACTTTTGCATAAACAATATTAGTGCATTGTACAGTAGCACCGGTATGAAATTCCAAGTTGCTCATCCATAAAAACCCACAGTCCTACCTCTTCGCATATTACTGTCATCCAGTACATCATCATGTATTAAACTTGCAGTATGGATCATCTCAATGATCTCTGCTAAACGCCGATGCTTCATTGTAAGCTCCCTGCAACAAGTGAAAACAACATCAATCTCCTCTTCCAAACCTTGAGAGTTTTAGCAAGAACGCTGCATAAAACTTACTTCAGCCCCATTATTTCAGCGGTTGCTCTCGATACTAAAAATACCAAAGCAGGTCGCATTCTCTTGCCACCAGCACTAAATATCTGCTCTGCTGCAGACATTAAGACTGGGTTTTCTGCGCCAACAATCTACCAAAGCATTTCCAACACATGAACTTTGAATCCAAATTTTCCGATATAAGAAACACACAGCAGAAATTGGAAACTAGAGCACAAATCTAGCACCCACTCAAGCACTTGCTAAGCCACTTATGCTAACCTAGAAAATAGCAATGCTGGATTATCTCCACCTAAAACTTAGTCTTAGACAAGACTCTATATGACATTTACTTGGGAACAATATTGAGAAAAACAGGTATAAGAAAATTGCCATTGTTTTAACATTCTAAGAGCTCACAGATGTCTAGTATCATGATGATAACCAGAACAGATTCATGTCAAACAGTACCAGATGATTCCAAGCGAGGAAGTAATTGAAGTCAGGCAGAATGTATGTGCGTGTGAGAAAGAGAGAGAGAATCTAGTGGTGTGTTTCTGTAGATCAGCTAATATTATTTTTCACACATTTTATCCTAGAACTCCAGTTTGGCCTCATCAACTTTTTTGGTATAGAGATTTCCCAAATTGGAGATGCAGAATAAAAGACTCATATTTTGGGCATGAAGGACAGAAGATCATTGGCCAATAGGTGCAGGAATTCATCAATGACCTGGTGATTATGCTTTAACTGGCAGAAATCATCCAGAACCTATGAAGCTATTAGCATCAAAATACTTTCCAAACCAACCGAATGTTTCAGAACTCTCAAAATATTAGCATCTGAAAGTTTCAATTTGAGACTGCTTTTCTGTTTCTTCAACCTAAAGTTTCCATCAAGTTGAGTGTCCATCAGATGATGATTAACTTAAAACTAAGAAGGATTTTCCCCGCATAATTTCTATGCCTTGGACTTTTGTCATTAAACTTCCACATCAACTGTTACCTCCCGGCTGTGGAACTTAGCACCCTTGTGCACAGAGATGAAAAGTACCTCACCTGCCACTTCTATCTGAATATTTACCATCAGTGAAGCGCCATCTATATTCCTCATAAGTCTAAGATCACTAAGACAAACTTCCTTAGATTGACACCTTGCTGATCAACTATTTACCATTACCATTTAAAGGAGCAATATCACATCCTTATATATATCTATATACAAACATACATAAAAATGGGTGAATGTAGCAAACTCTTTCTCAAGTCCCAGGAGGACACCATTAGTGTGAATTATAATATGAAAAAGTACAGTTAGCTAAAATGAAAACCAGCACTCAATGATTCATGAACAATTCACAGTAGCAACAGCCATAGTCAATATTGAAAATGAGCACTCACTGACTGGAGATTCTGGTTGAGAGTTTGAAGATCATCAGCAACCGCTTCAAACAATTTTTTCAGTGAAGTTGGGACTCCAAGCTCTTTCTTGAGATCCAACACTTGTGCAGAATTTTGTGTAACTCCTGATTCGACGGCAAATGAAAAATAAATTGTCGATACTCCGAGTATTTCAACATGGAATTGTTACATTAAGGGCTGGATGAGAAACTACGATGTGGGCACAGAGATGATAAATTTCATTGTACGCCAATAAATCATCGGAGCCTTGAAATTACCATTGAGAAGGGTCTCGGGGGTCCTCGTGGAAGAAACTCGACAGCGAGTGATACGCCCACAACAAACCAATCTCCGAGCCCCAAAATCTGTATCACAACTCCTACAAGCCGGCTTTGCATAACTTCTCGCCATACATCTATCAACCGAAGCATTGGAGGGGGTCCCACACGGCCACGAGTCAAGCAGAGTCCTTCCAAAATCTAGACTGCGGCACGTCATTGACATCATTTCACCAACACCCAGAAAGCAAAAACTAACAGAAAATCAAATGCCCAGATGGCTAATCCAGCTCAACTCGCCCATAAACAAGCAGCCAACAAGAAAGTTAAGTGAAAAGGGACGAGGATAAATGCAGAAAGAACTCAAAAAGTGGCCAAACTGGGGGCTCAGTTTGGCGTTTTTTTTGGGTTGTTTTTGGCTCCTTTCAGAGAGTACACATTAGCAGCAGTCGGCATTGAGTGGATCCCAGAAGTCCACATGGGACAGTGCTTTTTCTCTGGTTCCTATCAGTCCGAGCGAGGTGAAGCTCCCGTGATAATTTAGGACACGGCTGCGGCCTTTGGAGTTGTGGCTTGCGATGTTCGAGGAGGAGTTACGCACATTATCGTGTTCCGTTTTATATTATACGAGGCAATCGTGATTAGATATGATTATTAATTTTGATACGGCCCCGTTGGCTCCCCAAAATATAAAAAATCAACGGGAGCCACTGGTTATGGGTTACTCTTTTCTATGATATGTGGTAATAATCCCTCCGTGTGTGGCGCGCGCGCGCGCGTTTATCTATATCCTATATGTATATATATATATATATGTATCCTATATTAGTCTTCGGCTGAGTTTTTTTTTTTTAATTTTTATTTGTATATGTTTTTAAATAAATGAAAATTTTTATTGCAAATATAATATTAGATCTTACATTGATTAATATTAAAATTAATTAAAAAGTTCAATAAAATTTATAACAGTATTTTAATGGTAAAAAATTTACGTGAAAATGTCAATATATAATTATAGTATTTATTTATAAGTATTATAATTAATATATTTATAATATATTATAATAAATAAATAAATAATTTTGAATTTAATTATATAAACTATATTAACTCACATTATACTTTTAGGCTGGATATATATTTATGCTTGTGATTATGAAAATTAAGAGTATATAATTAATAATAATATTAATATATGAGTTTATATTTAGAATACGGTCTAAATTTTTCAATAATTTTTTTTTGAATTTTTTTCTTATCAAATTTAAATTTTAGATTAGGTGAAAGTAGTAAATATTTAGTTTTTTTTTTAGAAAATTTATTAAATTATAAATTATATAATAAAAATAATTTTTACTATTTAATTTTTAAAATCAAAATTTAAAAATGAAGGTGAGAATCTCTCTGGACCGGTTGCTCGCTGGACAACTCTTCTGTGTTTTTGTCTTTTTGTAAAGTTTAGAGTTGAGCTCTTCGCATTGCTGCAAGATGATTTTGGGCCGAGGAAGCCGCCGTTTATGCCAGAAATTGGGATGTACCGGGCTGCTGGTGCATTGGGTTTTCGAACGGGCATAGGCCGAAGGGATGTCCACGTACGGGACCCCAGACCAGAACCTCAGCCGACAAATGTTTAGGACAAAGCAGGAGCGTTGGTTAATTTATTGCAACTCTCAACCCTGCCCCAGCGCTTGCCAATTTCTAAGTAGAGCCACTCCAACTGAACAATGCTTTGTGCAAGTACAGTGTGGTCTAAGCCCTGGAATCTAAATCCCAATCTCAGTTTCCCAAGGACATCTAACTTGGTTTGGCCACCCGCCAGAACTCGCTTTTTCTCACCCTTATCCACGTTTCCTCTTCATGTCTCCCTTCCCAAGAACAACGCTCCTTCTTCTTCTTCTTCTTCTTCTTCTTCTTCTTCTTTAGGTTAGTCTTGCAGACCCCACTCAGATTGCTCCCATTGCTTTGTTTTGCAATGTTATCTGTTTTCATCAACTTATTGCTATAATTGTGTTCTAGTTTCATGCGTGCGCATGTGCATGGCCCTCTTTGTATTTTTGAGGGTTTGATGATCCAGAATGTAATTAATGTACAAAAAGTTGCTTTCTTTGTATTAGTTTCTTCTGCATGTAAGTGGGATTTATGTACAATAGTATTAAATGGTCGTTTAATCCTGTCTAGTTGTTGTCGACTTTTGTTCTTGTTTGCATACGCCAACCCCACAAAAAGATCATCTTGATTTCAGAATGTGGCCCTCTGCTGCCACTGGACAGAGCACTATCTTCTAGAATCCTATAAATTTCGACAATATGGTGAAATAGAAGAAGTTTCAAGATTAGTTAAGATAATGTTCATACTGTTGCAATCTGCTGGTAGCTGATTTTACAACTAGGTATACACAATTTTCTTTAGGGCCTTATATCAATTTTTTGTTTAGACATGCACTTGTTTCCGAGGATTTTGATCATGAAATTTGTACTGAGTATCTGAATTGGCTTGAAGTTTGTCACCAGCCAATTGTCAGGTTAGAATTCATTGTTAGAGTTATCCATATGATAGTACTAAGTTCTGATTGGAGGTCTGCATTTTGTTTTTTGCTTCCTCATCTCTCTGGTTTTAACTTCCACCAGTCATGTGCCAGTGATGACTCATCAATATCTCATGCAAAACTATGAATAGATAGGAACAACTCAAAACAAATTCGTAGGAAATTCAACCTTTCATTCTGATCACTGCATACACACACAAGCAGCAAAAACCAGAATATTAGTGGTTATAGGAATGAAAGTTTTCAAAAAAGCAGTTGTTTACAAAGTGACAACACTGGTATGTGTGAGTCATTTGCCACCCCAGTTGTATGGAGTAAACAAGTATTATCTTTTCAAGTCTTTGAAATAGATGTAGTGGGGAACATGAACAAATTACAGAAAAAGCAACTACTGAAAGGAAATGGATCCCAAGGTTGTCATATTGCTTTAACTCAGGACATATATCTAGGTTTGAATTATCCAAAATTGAAAGTAGGGAGCCAGGATTCTGTGCGCTTCTGCTTTTTTTTGTCATTTTCTCCTCACCAATGATACAATTCTGACAATTGTGTTCATTCTTTTAACTTACAGCAGTATTTGGAAGTGCGGGGTATACTGAGGAACCTGCAACTAATGTCAAATTTCAAACATATTTGAATTTGCCGGGCTTCTCAAATTCATTGACATTGCTTGGAACTGGTCAGTTACTTTGTAACTTCATTAAATCCCTGTTTCAATACTGGAGGTAACTTAAGGGTGAACAATTTTATATAACTGCAGAGAACTAAAACAGTGTGGATATTTATGTGTTGCTGATAGTACTTTTAATTTGTCAAGAAGTATCACATTAAGGATTCTATAATGATATGTTTTCTGAATGTTCTGTATATTGATGTCCTGATATGAACATCAGGTTACAGGGAGAAGGTTTTTGCAATCATTGGTGTTAAGGTCTATGCCGCAGGATTATATATCAACCCATCCGTCTTAGGTACATTAGACGCTTGGAAAGGACAATCAGCTGTTGAGATCCAAGGCAATTCAGCTTTATTCAACTCAGTTCTTCAGGGTAATAAATGTGTTGCAAGTTTACTGGCTTCGATGAATAAGAGTAGATTTTTCTGACATAGGTTTGCTTAAGTGCAGCACCTTACGAAAAATCATTACAGATTGCTCTGGTGAGAGACTTGGAGGGTAAAACTTTCTGGGATGCCTTAGATGATGCCGTCACCCCAAGAATTAAGGCGCCCACTCTGGTTGATGAGTCAGCTCTAACCACATTTCGCAGCATCTTCCAAGGCAGATCCCTTCAAAAAGGAACTTTCATATGTTTGACATGGTTGGATCACTCCAATATGCTAGTAAGTGCCAAATCACTGTTGCATACATAAATCCAATCCATGTCTCGGTTGTGTGATAGAAGAGCATGTGACATTTGCTTCAATTGCTTTTTCCTTGGATCATGCTTTCAGGTTTCAATCTCGTCTGCTCGGACACCAGATTGTGTGGATGCAAGAATTGAGTCAGCAAATGTCACCTTTGCCCTTTTTGACACATTTTTCGGAGGTGATCCCGTTTCACCCACACTGAAGGGCTCTGTTGCCAATGGGCTGGCAACAATGCTCAGGTGAATATCTGGAGTTGGTTTCTTGAAAGTTTATTTAACCTCCACTGTAAGTTCTTGATTAGCTGAGATCCTGCAAATCTTGCTATCTGTTTAAGTAGTTGAAATTCTTAAACTTTTCCTCATAATTGTTTCTGTATAAATTGTGCAACAAAAGATTATCTTAAAAAATGCATGTGTATCAGCTGATGGTAAGCAAACTGTGGTATCATGACAAGTGTAATATGTTCGTGCATCCTCACTCCATATTGAGTCATTCAAATCCACAGTTGGGGCACTTGCTATTGTAGTGAAAGTGCCATTCTACTGGCGCTGATCTTTTACTTGAGGTGCGTGGGGATCTGCATACCTGCTGACCGACTACAAATTCAGGCATTATTAGCAAATCCGGGACTTTTCAGGCGTGCCCTTCTATATATCTCACCAAAGCATACTTGGCCATCTTATTCCACAAGAACTTGCTAATAACTACCAAGGACAGGAACTAGACTTGCTTTGATTGTATTTCAAATACTGAACAAAAGTTTTCATCTTTGGTTCATAAAGGACCAACCATCATGCAAGGTTAAGGATCTTCTGCAACCTTTGGTGATTTTACATGCTCAAGCATCTTAACAATCTCAGTCATTGTAGGCCTCTTAGAGGGCTCTGGTTCAAGACACATAAATGCAATTTTAAACACATTGTTGATCTGATGAATTGGACAACACCTTAATCTACTGTCAAGTACAGACTCCTCTCTCTTGTCTTCTACAACTGCCTTCACCTGTTCCAACCATCCACATTGGTAATTAAGTACTGCAAAATTCTTATTTTACCAGTTCAATTGCCTGGTGGCAACTTGTCAAAAGAGAAAAATAGAACTATAGATGTTCTTCAAAACTGTTAGACAACTTTACGGTGAGAAGAATAATAAATCAGATAGAGTTGTTCTTGGTTTCAGCAGTTAAATTCCTAGGATCAAATGATTGGCAAAAAAATCTTTTATTCATTCGAAAACGTAAAAAAAAAAAGGACAGGATGGTGAAGACTTACCCATGTCACAAGCTTGGTTCCTTCCTCCAAGAATGTTTCATCTGCTGGCTTCTTTCCAGTTAAAAGTTCTAGCAGGACAACCCCGAAGCTGTATACATCCCCTTTTGCAGTTGCTTTCCCTGTATCGAAGTACTCTGCAGGAACACAACTAATACATATTAGTATTGAAACACCAGAAAGGGAGGGAGGGGTAAAGATCATGACTTTGAAGGTATCTAGTGGTTTGGTACCAGGAGCTAAGTAACCGAAAGTTCCTGCCATGACAGTTGAAACATGGGTCTTATCAGGTTCCATCAATGTGGCCAATCCGAAATCAGAAACTCGAGCTTCCATGTTTTGGTCCAGCAATATATTACTGGACTTAATATCTCTATGGATTATGTGGGGGATGCAGTCATGGTGTAGATAAGATAATCCTCTTGCAGCACCTAGTGCTATCTTGTATCTTGATGGCCAGTCCAAAACTTCCTTGTCCATCGATCTTCCTGCATTTTGAGAACCAAAGAAAACGAAGAACTGAGTTCATGAAAATACAGCTTGACTCGGTTCATTAATAGATTCATTAAGGAAGGGTATGCGTGCAGATTTAGAGGCTATGTATGCAGACCATGCAGAAATGCATCCAAACTTCCATTAGGCATCAGCTCATAAATGAGAAGATTATAGTGAGGGGCAGTGTAATATCCATGAAGGGTAACGACATTCCGGTGCTTTATATCCCCCATTGCCTCCAGTTCTCGTTCGAACCCTCGATCTCTATCTGCACTTCCCCGGTTCAGTCTTTTGACAGCAAACGCGGTGGATTCGTTTATCGTCAATCTGTAAACAGTGCCGTGTCCCCCATATCCAATGATGTCCTTGTTGCTCAGTTTCAGAATCATCTCCAACAACATATCAGATTTAAGGCAATGCATCGTTGAGGACTTAAACATAACCATCTGGCCACCTGCAAAATTTTCAGCAAAACGTGTCAGTCTTTGTTTCTTCTTTATAGCCCATCCCACGCAAAAGGCCAACAAGATACTCATGATCATTGGTCACTGCGTATACCTGAGAGGCCTTCTTCACGAACTGAATTCTTCCTTCTCCATCTCTTATAGAGAAGCACTGAAATAATTATCTTAGATGTAATACAAGCGACACAGCATATCGTGATGTAGAGTGCTATAATCCGAGCTTTTACCATGTTCTTATTCGGGTATAAAAAAAATTAAAAAAAAAAAAAAAGAGCATAAATTTAGATAAGCCGATTGCCAAGGTCTAATTACAACAGTGCAGCATAAGTACATTAAATTTAATATACACAACTAAACACAGAAAATCACTAATTTTCCTGGGAATGCCACTACCCTACAGCCGTAACATGCTACTGTCATTCCGTGGCATATGAAAATTAATTCGAGTCAATTGCACGAATCTTCATAACTCGTGCAAAATGGTACCTTGGATTCCGAAGTTCAAGCGATCATTCGACGGGATAGCCGTTGCGTTCGGACAGAAAATGGTCGGAGAAGCAAAATTAAGAGAGTGGTGAAGTTTGAAGAGGGAAGAAGAAGCTGATTAGAACATGGTTGGATTCATTGAAAACACAGGCACGCACATATACACTATGAAGGTCGGTCGGTTCCCTACATGACAATTAGCCAAGCCAAACCTCACACAATTTTTCGTCTCGCTCCGCTTTTGTTGACGTCTACACTCGCAACCAAGTGAAGGGTGAGAATGAGACGGGCACTCCCGTGACGCGACGCCTGAGTGCATCTCGCCCCTTCCTACGTACACTTATCCGGCGGTTGACGGGACAAGTATCGAACTTTATCGCCAATCCTGACCAGTATACGGTGGAATAACGCATTGAATTCTCAAATTTACGTAAACTTTTAGGTTAGTGGCTAGAATCTCTAATTTGCCTCAAAAATCAAATCCCCACATAACATTTTCCCACAGAAGAAATCGGATGTAATCATCGGTCCCAGGTGATGCCGACATGCAGTACAATAGGACTACCATTGTATAATTTTTGGGCTGATGGAATCTCCCAATGATCTCCATACAATCCGTGATTAAAGCCTTTGAATGGATGTCAGCTGCGATGCTTCAAATATTTGAATTTTGCCACCCCCTTGTCTCCAAATGGTCAGATGAGTCAGCGCGTGCTTATTATTAACTTTTTCTAATAGTTACTTACCCTTTTTCTCTAATGAAAATCGCTACTTTGGAACTGGATGTTCTAAAGCATTTACAGTTGTCATTGCCGAGAAGGGTCGAGAAAATTGGAAAAGCGATTGGAAAATCTAAGGAAAGTAGACCGTCATGAGTATCACGTAAAGAGCCCTTCCATAGTTGCATTCATATTCGGTGTCTGGGTTTTTATTGTTGTTTTTTTAGTCTATTTGACAATAAATTATGTAACAATAAGCATATTCTCTATTTTTATATATTTTTATACCATTAATAAGTTTTAACTCAATAAAATTAGAGTTATATTTCAAAATTAAAAATCTCAAATTTGAATTTTAATAGACTTCAATTAAATCAAATAAAAAAATAGAAGTTTAAATTTTAAATTTTTTTAATTTTTTTTTTCTTATTCTTTGCATCGAAGATTCAATAAAGAAATCCAAAGAAATAAGAAAAAAAGTGTCCAGACAAGTGTGAATACCACGAGAAAAGTTGACTGAGTGTATGCTTACATGTGCCTGCCCCCATCAATCCATCTATAATTAGGTGCCTGCTGCACTTAAAGCTTCATTTTGAGAATCAGAATAGACATCATCAACAACAACTTGAAAGTGTTACACAAAAAACAAAACCACTTTACTTAAAAATCTCAAATTGAGCGAAATTTTAAATAATGGAATAAAATAACACAAAATTAAGTATCAACAAAAAGACAGAATATATTTTTAAAAATTGAAAAACAAAAACATGTCACTTAAAGTCTCAAATTTGAGTAAAATAACTCAACAATTGAGTAATTGTTAATTTTCACTCATTTTACCAATTTATAGGCATTTTATATAATCTCCTATTTTTGAGTAATTTGGTATTCAAATTTTATGTTAAAAATTAAATAATTAAATAAAATAACTTAAAATTCAGTAACCATTTTATAACAACTCATTTTACTTAATTGAATCCCCCTTTTACTCAGTTTAAATTTTCAATAACACACCACTTAAAATTTTAAATTTTAATAAAAATTTAATTAAATAATTCAGTAAAATATCTCAAAATTAATTAATTATTCAATAACAACCCATTCTACTTAATTTGAAAATATTTTACTTAATTTTGAATTTTTAAAAGACAAGTTATTTAAAATCTCAAACTTAATTAAAAGATTAAGAAATCGAATAAAGTCACTCAAAATCAAATTTTAATCAAAAGAATGTGAACATGCGAATTGGTTTGTTATAAATATTCAAGAGCTTAAAGTAAAAGTACAAGATTGACACAGAGCCCAAAATACTGAAGCGGACGAAACAAACTTGCCAAGAGTGAGATAACTTGTTGGGAGAAGGGGTATTCAAGCGGGTAAAACTACTCCCCGAAGTTAGGGAGGTAAAGAGAAATCAAAATGGGGAAAATATATACATGAGAATGTAAGGAAAGCTTGAAATTAGAAATATGATCGTTGGGGCTTTTGTTATTTGAAGCTGGATCATCTTCCTCCAGAGATTCTTGGGAGTTTTTTATTGACCTAGTCTTAACGTCTTCTTCAAGAAACTGAGACACATGACACTTGATTGCTATTCATTGATAATTCACGAGTATGCATTTTATTTGTTTTTTTTTATTCTTTTTGCTTATGACTTTAGCAACTTTGCCTCTGAACTTTTAGTTACTTTTTGATATTTGTAAAGCTATTTTTGCTAGGTGGAACTGATCATAATATATTCAAATTGATATGGTCGATTACATGCACATTAATAAGATGCCCCGATGTCCCTTTTAATTGGGTATTATGGATAGTGAACGGACATGTAATTGTAATTGTAGAAATAAATGTAATGGGTACATTTTTTTAGCTTTGGTTAAAAAGACATGAATGACCCACTTTTGCACTTGACCATGATAAACATTCTACCATCTCATTAAAGACTTAGCCCCTTTTAAAAATGTTACTATTGGTCCGAGTGTTGTCTTTGGCCCCCCCCCTCCTTTTTTTAAAAAAAATAAAATAAAATAATAAGTTGTAGTCGATCATAGTAGCTTTCATTGAAGAATATGAACATTTCGCAATCGGCACATTTGGCATCATCTTTTTGCCGACGAACTTTGCAATTTCTCTTCCTTTCTTTTCTCTCAAAAATTTGGCCACTGATGAGTCCTGAAATGAGGAGACTCTGGGCTGAAGGTTGAAGAGTTGAAGTTTGCAAAACCAATTGACTTCGACGGTCAAGGCAGCTAAGGGGACCACGGAAAGGAAAGGAGAAAAAATAAATAGAGACTAGAACTTGGGAAGAAGAAAACTTACTTGAAAGATTGGTCCAGTGGGCCTTTTATAGGTCCGGCCCACGAGGAAGGAGGATCGTCGGGCTCAAGTTCGAACATGCTGGCGAAGAGTTAGCGAGCTCGCGGAGTGCCTTGTTGGACCAATTGGTTGGATCTTAGTCCTGTGGTCCAGTTCTTTATTCTTTCCCACAATTTGGGCCTTCTTGCCCTTATGGCAATCAGTCATTCTTTTTAACACTTGGCACATTGTTTACATGTGCGATCTCTCTCTCTCTCTCTTTAATAATAATTAAATTAATATACACATAAATTTTCAAATTAACAAGTCATAAGAAATTTAATTTAATCTTTGAAATATAAAATTTTAGTTATTATAAACTTTTTTTTTTTGCAATAAATTTATTATATTATTGAAATTTACTAATATTTTTTATTAATTCTTGTGAGATATAAAGTTAATGGAATTTTGCCTATACATTAAATTAGACTAGACGTGTCACCTTGACATGATATTCAAGTTAATAAAAAATATTAATAAATTTGAATGGTAAATAGTTACATATTAAAGATCGGTTAAATTTTGAAACGCGACAGGCGGCTTTTATTTTTGACTTGGTAGAATGAATCAAAACAGACACGGAGGATTTGCCCGTTTAAAAAAAAATAAAAAAGTAAGAAATAAATAAATAAAAGAAGAAGAAGAAAGAAAGGGAGAACGCGGAGCAGCCGCCATCTATGACTTGAAAAATGAAGTGTTGGAGAAGAACACAATGGGCGATCCGCAGGTCAACGCAGGCGTAGAGTAAAGAGTCCACTCTTCATCTGGAAGTCTTCGTCACGACGTATGAAGAGAGAGAGAGAGAGAGAGAGTCGTTTTGGGGTTGCCTATAATTATTATGTTTTGTTATGGCAGACAAACCACATAGACAGACAGAAGTTAAGGTTAGCTGTCTGGAGGAAGCTCTTGCTTTGTTTTTCTTTGTGTGTGTTTTTGTTTAAACATAATTTAAATTCTGTGCAAAAAAAAAAACAAAACAAAAAAAAAAAGGAACCGGAAGCATGGATTCGAAGGCAACCAGCCTGGGGACCTCTTTGCTTGTGCCTTGCGTTCAAGAATTGGTCAAGGACCCTTTGGCCACCGTGCCACCGAGATACAAACGTCCCGAGCAGGAGCCTCTGGTCACTGCCGATGGTGGTTCGGTGCCTGAGGTTCCAGTTATCGATATGCAAAAGCTACTTGCTCAAAATGCCTCCGATGATTCTGAATTGGCCAAGCTCCACTTTGCTTGTAAAGAATGGGGTTTCTTCCAGGTATTCCCGAAACACCAACCCCTTTTTACCATTCTACAGCTTGTTGAGTCTTCTTCCGCGACAGAATTCCATTCATTCACTGCACAAAAAATTGATGGGGCTTCTCGTCTTTTTCATCTGTTTCACTTATGGACCCTGTCTGTCTCAATTCCTTGATTATCGTATGGATAATTCCCCTACGATTAGTTTGTGAATTTAAGTTCTGTAAAAATGGCTGCAACACAATTGAAGTCAACGCTACAACAAGAAATAATAACACAAAACAAGGAAGAAAGAAAGGGTGTGGAGAGAAGCAAGTGAAGGAAGCAATTATGTTGGTGGGAGCATTGTGAGCTATGGGTTGTAGATAACCATATTCTATGTTGGTGATAGATCTGCCGTCCAAATTGGATGTGTAGCAAATTGTTACCCGGTAAATTGGCCATATCTCAGTAGCCGAGGGCACAAGGAGTTTAAGGCAAGATGCTACGCTTGTTAGGCTGACATCTTGAAGACCCTAAAGAGAAAATTGACCACACAGTCAGCCACCGTATCCAACTAGTTATGGACACAGGAAAACTCGAGCTAGCGATTGGCTCTTACCACAGAAATCGGTCATACCCCATCAGTCAAAAGCTGGTGAACCTTAAGAAGTAGGCCAGCTGTGAGAGAAAATCAGCTGTGTTCAATCAACCTACTTGAGCAAAGGAGGCCGATCAATCCAAGATATCCTTGAACATTGTAATAGAATTTTGATTGGGCATTTGACTAGTGCTAACAGATGAGGGGTCCAGCTTAGCAAACATGGAAACCAATGCAACAGCTGACAAACACAGCTCAGTGGATTTAATTGCAGTAGGCAAGAATTGTGGATCAAGTGAGACGCGTCCTAGCATTTTTGGAAGAAGTGAAGAATTGTGGAGGCCTATAAATAACATCTGATCCCTCCGAAGAAGTATACCCTACTCCCAACACCCCAGAGGCTCTCTATCTTTCTAATTTTCTTAATTTTGGCTTAATGGCTTGTAGCCCTGGCCCAACGTCACCTCCCTGCCTTGCATGCTTGAGAGTCTGACCTATGCTATGCCCATAGATCTACAACAATGCGAACCACGTGGGCAACATGTGTTATGTGGTTTGTGAATTGCAAGTGAGAAAACAGATTTGTGCGTGCTGTTTTTTTCTTGTAGCTTCTTGCATTTAGGAAACGGATAATAAGGCCAAAACTTGGCATCTTCCTTATGTGTGGGTATCCTTCGGTACTTGATAGACTCAGGCTCCTCTCATACTCATTTTGATGGATGATGGATTCTATAATTGAATAGATAGAGCAGATGTTTTGGCATCTGATATGAAAAGTAACCTGATAGAAGCCATTCAGATTATGTTGCCTGAATTATTGCTTGAATTTATGTTGCCCCTTCAATGATTTCTCTTGATATGTCCAAAAATGGTACTGCTATGCAGAATCAGGATTACCTAAGCAACATAACTAACTTGTCAGTTTTTTTATAAGCATTGTTTTTATTGTATTTCAGTTAAATGATTGCAGGTTATAAACCATGGAGTAAGCTCTGTATTGCTGGAGAAAATTAAGACAGAAATTCAGGATTTCTTCAACCTACCATTGGAGGAGAAGAAAAGATTCTGGCAATGTCCAGGAGAATTAGAGGGATTTGGACAAGCCTTTGTTGTGTCTGAGGATCAAAAGCTTGACTGGGGTGATCTTTTCTTCATGGTAACTCAGCCAGTTGATTTGAGGAAGCCTCACTTGTTTCCAAAGTTCCCTCTTCCTTTTAGGTTGGCTCTTTCTCCTTGTTAGTCTGCATGAATTTGTGTTTCAACATTTGAAGTGCTGGTAGTCATATTTAAGTTAGTTCTTTTTCTGAGGAAATTTTATATTTGTATAGGGAGACCTTGAACAGCTACTCATTTGAAGTGAAAGATCTAGCTGCAATCATCGTTGAAGGACTGGGAAAAGCTCTAAACATTGGAACGGAGGAAATTAAAGAGTTCACTGAAGGCATAAGGCAATCAATGAGGATGAACTATTACCCACCGTGTCCTCAACCAGAGCAGGTCATTGGCCTCACTCCTCATTCAGATGCCACAGGTCTTACAATCCTCCTACAGGTTAATGAAGTTGAAGGTCTACAGATAAGGAAAGATGGCAAATGGGTTCCTGTTAGGCCCCTCCCAGATGCCTTTGTTGTCAATATTGGTGACATTTTGGAGGTAACAAATGATTTAAATTCAAAGCAATAATTAACTGCACAATGTTGATAAAATGCAAACTTCAGGAACAATTTTTGGGCTACATTCTAGATTCTGTCAAAGGTAACTTGACTTGCTTCCCGAGAAGCTTTCATAGCACGAATGCATACTAGCAGGGGACTAAGTGGCTTTACCAAATGACATACCTACAAGTAGTCTACTGTAAATCATAACATTTTTACATCCACGAAAGAAAGCACAAACAAGGGAAGAAACTAATGCACTTCTCCTAAACTCACACGGCAGATCTTGACAAATGGTGCATACCGTAGCATTGAGCATCGTGCGACTGTAAATGCGGGCAAGGAAAGACTCTCAATTGCCTCATTCCATTCCCCAAGATATGACGGTGAAATTGGTCCAGCAAGTAGCTTGATCACTGAACAAACACCAGCATTGTTTCAAAGATTGACGGTTCAAGAATACTTCAAGGGTCTATTTTCTCGTGAGCTCCGTGGGAAATCCTACCTCGATACCTTAAGGATACAACAGGATGGAGCCTTGAAATAGTTGCTTATGTTTCAGAGTGTTTGTAATTAATGCATGGTCATGTTGAGGAACTCCGTTTTGAGCTCTGTGGCAGGGGACAACCAGAATAATGTTCGGAAATCTGCAGTATAAGCCAACAGCTCTATGATACATTGCATTAGCTTACTCAATCTGATTTATCGTGCTTATGGAATGAAAAAAAAATCCCGTGTCACCGCAGTCGTCGTCATCTTCATCATCATCCCCCCGGCGTTCATCGTTAAATTTGGCTATTTTACTCTGACAAATCATTTCTTCTAATCGTTGGTCTCTCTGTCCTTAACTCGGACGGGCTCTCTCTCTCTCTCTCTCTCCCCGTTCCTCGTTAACACACTTCTCTTGGTCATTTATCATTTCCATTTATGGCTTCAATGTCTCCTCGCAGAAAATTCTGTTTTATTTGGTACTTTTAAGTTCTGTTATCTTCAACAAATTAATCAATAATCTTGACACCATTGATAATTTTGTAAATTTAATTCACACTTCTTTCTCAAAAATTTTGCTATTGATAATGATATTGTGATATTTTTATTTTTATTTATTAAAAAATTTAATAAATAATAAATTATATGATAAAATATATTTTTTTAATTTTATAAAATAAAAAATATATATTAATTTAATGTTTATTTATGTATAAATGTTAATAATTTCTAAATTTAGATTACAAAACTCTTTTAAGAAAATTTTGATATATCATTTTACATAATTTATTTATTATGAACTTTAATTTTTTAGAGAAAAATTTTCTTTTCATGATTTGATTTAGAAAAAAATTTGCTAGTTTCCTAGATTATAATGCAAATTATAAAATCCGATAGGTTACAAATTAGAAAATATTTGCCTTAAAAAAAAAAGAAAATCATGCTTCTGTTATATTTGTATAATAATCTATAATGAATTTTCAAAGATAAAAGTTTATTTTTATTTCCAGCCGCCCCAACAGGAAAAGGTGGGCCATTCCCCCCCAGAAACCCTCAATTGAGTGGGAGAAAGGAGAAAAATTGGCATCTGAATTGAATTGACGGCTCTGCTCAAAACCCTAAATTGGATTGTTTCGTCTCCTTCTATCGCTCAATCTGACGGACAACAAAAAAGGTATGCGTCCCTTGAATCTTTGTGGTCAGATCTAAAATATTTAGGGCTTTGGTCTTTGGTAGAATTTTTGTAAAAGCGATTTTAAATTCAATAATTGAAAAATTGTGGCCGCCGTCGTCTGATTCAGTTATTAGGTTTGGTTTAACGGAGTAGCTCCGGCTCCGGCTCCGGCTCCGGCTCCGGCTCCGGCTCCGGCTCTATCTATGGCGTATGCCCAGCAGCAGCAACAGCAGCAGCAGCAGCAGCAGCAGCTGAGACAACAACCAGTGAGTATGCAGCCGCCGCCGCCGCCACCGCCTCAGCAGCAGCAGCAGCAGCAGCAGCAGCAGTTCGGATTTCATTCGCAGCAGTATCAAAACCAGCCGATGCAGTACCCTCCTTTCATGCCCGCGATGCAGCAATTCCCTTACCCTCACCCGTTGCAGCAGCAGCAGCAGCAACAGCCGCCTCCTCCTCCTCCTCCTCCTCCTCAGCAGCTCCACCCACATCTGCTTCACCCGCAGCAACAGCCTCCACCTCCTCATTTCCTTCCACATTTGCACCCTCACCTCCATCCTTCCGCTTTCCATGGCCATTACGAATCTGCTCCACCATCACCTCCTGCTCCTCCTCCGTCCGATCCTGAGCTTCAAAAACGGATTGATAAACTTGTTGAGTATGCCACCAAGAATGGCCCTGAATTTGAACATATGATCCGCAAAAAGCAGCAGGATAATCCTGCTTATGCATTTCTTTTTGGTGGTGAAGGTCATACCTATTACCGTTACAAGCTTTGGCTATCCACAAGTCCCCCAGGCGCCCCTGGCCACTTTAATCCTCCATTTGCACCCTCTTCCGTGCGGATGATGCCTCCCCCTCCAAACCCTCTGATGAATACTGCAGTTGCAGCTTCAGCGTCTATGCCTATGATCGGTGCTCCTCCAGTGCACCAACCTCCCTTCTCTCCTTTCTATGATCCGCAGCAGCATCACCATCAGCACCCTCAACCTTTTGGGCCTCATGCTCGACCAGATTTTGATCAGTCATCCAATTCCTTCAAAGGTTCTTCTGGCCTGCTTCCTCCGGACGTTGCATTGGAGCTGACTAATGTGCTTAACAGTCTCAACGGCACCAAGGAGTCTATCAAAGGAGCCAAGACTTGGTTCATGCAGAGATCTCCATTTGCACTAGCTCTGGCTGAGGCACTAAGGGACAGGATCTTTGGTCTGGATGATTCTGAGAGGCAATTGCATATCATCTATCTAGCCAATGACATTCTTTTTGACAGGTGTGTTTTTAATTTTGAGCTAATTGCTGTTTTTTTCCTACCAAAGACTGGTTGCAACTCATTATTTAGATAAATCAAGATGATCTAGCAAAAGATAATACATAGCCACAAACAAAATGTAGTTAAAAACTTGACCAAAGCAGTTGAAAATTCAGAAATAGTGTTGGATCATTTAATTAAAGACAGCCCTGCACTCACTTGTTGCTCGCACTATTGAATGCTACAATTCTATCACTTAAAGCCTTATGAGGAAACACAATGATGCATAGTAAGATGTGTCTTGTTGCACATGTATTCTCCCTTATATTACTAATTGTGGTGCTTAAGCTGTCAAAGATGATTGGTGCAAGAAAGACGAATGGCTGCTAAGAAAATAGTGGGTAACAGTTCTTTGAATCCATATTAAGTGGAAAGCGAGTGAAAAAAAAATTATTCCTTTGTCATATCCATTGTCTTTTAGATTTCTGTTTTATTGATTTGAATAAGTTATACCCCAGCAACCCCCCCCTCCAATCCCTCTCTAAAACAAAAGAAAAAGACTGGTATTTAGTCGGGTTTTTTTTTTTTTTCCTTGGGTGATAATCTAATTGGCAAAAGAATGAATCCATATTAAGTGGAAAGTGAGTGAAAACAAATTATTCCTTTGTCATATCCATTGTCCTTTTTCTTTGGTTTGAATAAGTTGTACCCCAGCAGCCCCCCTCCTTCAATCCCTCTCTAAAACAAAAGAAAAAGACTGGTATTTACTCGTTTTTTTTTTTTTTTGTCCTTGGGTGATAATCTAATTCGCAAAAGAAGGCATGTATTCTTTATCTCTTCTTTTGAGAATGAGCCTAATTATTTGCTTGGTACCTAGACAGAAAATGAGAGTAAATATGAGCAGTCATATGCAATCAGTTATGTGCCCAATCCATCTTTTGGAGCCTCTTTACTTGAAGCTGTTTTCATGATGAGGGTGAAAATTAGAGGAAAATAATTAGAGGAAAATAAGGGAGAATGGAGGGAAGAAGGGAGGAAACTAGAGAAGGAGAATTACAGATGACAGAAGCAAGAAGGAGACAGGAAACACTTAAAGCTGGAAAAAAAACAACATGACTGCTTTATTTGATTTAATTGAACAACCATTCTGTCAAATACCTAAATGTCCTGTGTATATGCAAATATAAAATAAACCTAAAATAAAAATTGAAAATAAGATAACTTCCATATTTACTAATGAAAGTAAACTGCTAAACAAATGGTAAAATTTCATAACATTCTAATGGAAGTCCGCTAAGCTTTTGAATCACATGGAATTTTGAAGTTTTAGAGAAAGGATATTCTTTTGTAAAAATTCAGAAGTTAGTTTCTGAATCCAAAAAATTAGATTTCTGTTGAAGGTCTCAATTTTTAAACTTCAAACAAGTAGGTCTTAAGGGAGGTCATACCACATGGAAACATTACTGATTCACTAGAAGATGTTAGAGGAAAATGCTTTGTAAGAAAATAGCAGCCTAAAGAGATCATACACTCTTGCAAATTTGTAGAAGTATAATCACCATTCACTATTTTACATTTTTTCCCAATTTCTGATGGAAAGACACTGGCTCACTATGAACATGCTCCAAAGTTGTCAATTTGTCACCCATTGCACCTATACAGATTCCTGCAGCATGTTCATTTACCATCTTTAAATTTGCTTTATGTTACTGATAGTGATTTCGTTTTTTCCTTGGGCTCGTTGATACAACTGTGTATGAGGTTGTAGAAATGGATTGGAGTTGGATTTCTTCTTCTTCTTCTTCTTTTTTTAATTTTTTAATTTTTTTTATTTTGTGTGTGTGCTGAGCAATTGATCTTTCTGCAAAAATGTTTGAGAATAAGTTTATAATTGCCTGTGCGTTTATAGCTTCATTTGCCTTTATGCTGTGATCCATGATAACTACAAAAGTTCACGTAACACAAATACATAAATATCAAGAAAAGGGAAGAAAATCTTCATATAGTTACCTCTCTGCCTTCAATTCTTTTGTGGAAAGATTGAGACTCCCCATATTACCTTAATGACACATTGTAATCTGTAATTTAGCATATTATGGGATGGAAGAACAGTAAAAGCTTACTGTTTTTGGCTGGCCAATGTGATCCATTTTTCATGACAACAACAATAATAACAAAACCTTAGTCTCAAATTTGATTGGGATTGGCTATATGAATCCTTTCTTGTCATTAAATTTTATTATAAATTAGTTTTGGTGTGAGATTTAACTGTTTTAAATCCTTTTTAACTAAAGATTTCCAAATCAACTTAGTTGTTCTCTCCCTTTTTGCACATTATCCAATTGGTGCTAAACCTATTTTAATACGAATATCTCGTTTCTTATCCAATCTTTCCTAGAGTGACGACAAATCCATTTAAGCATTCCCATCTACATTAAACTAACTTTCTTGGGCATGTTTCTTCATAACCCAACACATATTACCACACAACATAGCTGGCCTAATTGTTGTTTGCTAGATTTAACCCTTCAATTTATTGGGAATTTTGTGTTGGTACAAAAATCCATCTCCATTTTATCCATCCAATCCTATGACATGAATTTTCCATGGAAAACCTTAAATGTTTCTTTATTTGCTTAGTTGAATCTTGGTATTGTATTTGATTTTAATTTGTCTAATGTGCATTGCTTGCTCTGATTAGTGTGTATCCTTTACTATTTATACAGTTTGCAGAGGAGGATGGATCCCCATAACCCTGATGACGAGGCCATTGCATTTAAGCCGTTTTTAGGCTCCATGCTTGCAAGAGTTTACCACAACCCTCAAAATAAGGATGAAAATCAATCACGGTTGCAGAAAATTCTACAGTTCTGGGCTTCAAAGGAGGTTTATGATCAAGACACTATTTATTCACTTGAAGGTGAAATGCTTGGTGGACAACCAACCGATTCTTTTTCAGGGGCTCCAAAGGAATTATCTACTGCTTCAGCAGATTCAATGGCTCCAGGTTGCCATGCACAATCTTTCTTTTTAGAGATTTAAGGGGTGCTCCTAGAGCCATAGGGTGGCTGTTAAGAGTCTTCTGATGAAATAAAGATGTTGCCATTGGATTTTTTTTTTTTTTTTTCAAGTTATTTGTATTTACTTTTCCTATCCAATATTGTCTAACCATTAAAGCATATTCTTCTTGCCTTTCTTCAGGCTTTCCACATCAAACAATAAAACTCAATGCTCCACACTGGCAGCCTGATAGACAAAGTATGTCAGATCAGGAACATCCTGATAAACAACCAATCACAGCCATGGCACCATCCATTAGAAACCAACAATTTATTCCAAGTTCTGTCCCTGCTGGTGGTTTTCCAGGTACCATGCCTTTAAATTCTTCTGTTCCACAAGTAGATCAACAGCCTGCAGCACATTCATTGCAAGCAGCCCCTGCTAGCACTGCTGAAAAGTTACCTCCATATCCATTGTTTCCGCCTGGTCTTATTCCTGGGATGGTCAGAAAGATGCAGATTGGCAGCGGGGTACCCTACTCCCCATTGAGCCCATTGGACATCCCAACATTCATACCTCCATCCGATGTATCCCAGTCAGAAATTCTGGAGAGAGTCTCGAAGTTCTTTAAAGAGATTGGGGAGGTTAACCCATCCGAGGGACCAGTGAAGTCATATTCAAAAGATGAAGATGATGAGTATGAGAGAGAGCCTCCTGTTCGCAAGGGAGGAGCTTGCATCCCTCCACCCCCTAACTTGCAGGTTGACCCAGAGACTGGGACTTATGCTGATGGGAGTGTAGAAAGGAAGCCTGGATCGAGTGGCACAGAAAGGTTGGGACTGGGTTCAACTGCTGATCCTAATGAGGCAAGCCAGTATGATGATGTTTATGCATCTTACAGGAAACAGAGAAGCTCCACCTATCATTTGTCCATGAGTGCAAGAGCTGTCACAAGGTAGTCTCTTTTGTCTGACAATTTTATTGTAACTGGAGAACGAAGGGTGTGGAGGCAGATGTTCACAACACACATTCCTACAAAGTTTGTCAGAATTGTCAACTGGGATGTATTGGAGTAAGAAACTTGATAAGTTGTATCCTAGTTTGATCGTTTTACTTGGGTGACTCGCTGCCGATCATTGAGGAAACATGAATGCGTTGTTCGTTTGACCATACTGCGCAGCAGAACCGAGTAATTATTCCGTGGCTAAATCGGGTTACCTTCTGGCGGCACAATTTTTGGTTAGCTTTGAGTATCACAACTTGGGTTTTAAACTTTTGATTAAAAGGAAGACTGAAGCTCAACATTTTGCAAATGAAAGTGGCTCATCGGTATGGTTAAGCCTTTCAAATAACAAGGTATTTGAGAAAGCTAAACCAAGTAGTTGAAAATTTAACATTTTCACTGCACTAAGTTACTTGTTTTAATGTACTCGTCAGGGATTTTCTTCCTCTACTCTTCACTTCGGTGTGTCCTTTTTTTTTCCCCTCATAATAAATACTTAAACTTGTGTTATGGTTTCTCAATGATCTACACCATAACCCGGGCCTACAGTGTGTGATATTGCAGCTTGATTGGGGTCGAAGTTCATGTATTCGCGGTTAAGAGAGAAGAGAAGAATAGGGAACGAGAGAGAGAGAGTTGAAATTTCAGCGGGGATGAAGAGAGAGAGGCGCTGTAACGGGAAGAGACTGTGAGAGAGACTGACTATTTCTTTGAATTATCAATTATTATAATTATAAAAATGTTTTAATTCCAAATAATCTTAACTTATTATTGAGGCAACCGTTACACGTGCCAATATTTTGGATCTTTATGCAGTCGGTCAGAAGTTTTTCTTTTTCAACCGTAGAAAAAAGCCCAAAATGCGATTCAATTAGAGATAAAATGTGAAAGGGCTCACCATGCATCTCTGAAAGTAGTGTCGGTTATTATTATTATTATTATTTTATGAACCAACAACTACTCATTATTTAATTCTAACACACCTTTTTATATTACTCAGATGATGCGATTAACTGTTGACAACTTATTACAATATCGTAACACAACGATCCCCTTATCATATCCTCAGATAATCAAGGTAAGATTTCCCATCAAGCTTACGAGCGAATAGGCCCTTGAAATACTCTTCAACTCCGATACTTTTGAACATTGCCGGTGTTTCATTGGTGGTTAGGCTGGATGCTGGCCTTATTTGGACTCCATATCTTGGGGCATAAAACGTTGCAACTGAGAGCCTCTCTTTGTCAGAGTTCACCGTCGCTCTATGCTCAATGCTGCGGTACGTTCCATTGGTTATCATCTGCACGTTGAATCGTGGAAACCAATATTTGACAAATACAAATGGTCAGGAAAAAAAAAAAAAAAAACCCTTCTAGAGTAGTAAAGTAATATATAAAAAAAAAAAAAAGCGATCAATATAACTTATGTTTAATGATGATGCAAGTCTGGATAAGCACGTAATCTATTTCTCAACATCATTCAACGTTTTAAGCTATTGGGTTGCTTAGTTGCTTGACGTGACGATTGTCACTGAGATGACATATGCTTTGTTCATGCTACATTAGTATGTTATGCGCCCTCAAAAGTTGTCATGTTGTTTTGACCATTCGATGCTATAATTACCTGTAGAACATCTCCAATGTTGACAACAAAGGCATTTGGGAGGGGCCTAATCGAGACCCACTCTCCATCTTTCTTGATTTGTAGGCCTTCTATTTCGTTGACTTGTAGGAGAATTGTGAGACCTGTGGCATCTGAATGCGGCGTGAGGCCAATGACTTGCTCCGGATGAGGGCACGGAGGGTAGTAGTTCAACCTCATTGCTTGATGTCCGCCTTCGAAGAACTCTTCTATTTCTCCTGCCTCCATGTTCAATGCTTTGGCCATCTGTGCCAGGATGGCCATGGCCAGACTTTTCACTTCTAGTGAATAAGCATCCAGAGTGTCTCTACAAGAAGGAAAAGACTCACGTTGATACAGAGAAGTAGGTGCATGTTTGGCATTAATTATTGATTGTGGTCGATATGTGTAGATACATATGCACAAACATGGCATTCACAAACGTGCAAAAAAGCATAATGGAGAGAGGGAGCGAATTGCCTGATAGGTAGAGGGAGCAACGGAAACAAGTGGGGTTTTCTTGCATCGACTGGCTGGGTTACCATGAAGAAAAGGTCACCCCAATCAAGTTTTTGATTCTCAGATACAACAAATGCTTGTCCAAAGCCTTCTACTTCTCCTGGATATTGCCAAAATTTTTTCTTCTCTTCCATTGGGAGGTTGAAGAAGTCTTGGACCTCCGCCTTCATCTTCTCTATCAGTGAGGTGCTCACTTGATGGTTTACCAACTGCAAAAATTTACGATTCCATACTTATTATTATGACATCTAATGCGGTTTCGTGGTTTTTTTTTTTTTGGTTTATAATTTTTTATAAAATTTGAAAATGATAATAAAGTAAAGTAGAAGATAGAAGGTGACTTGTGACATGTCTAGTACCATATCAACATCAATACTAAAATCTAGGAGTTAAATTACATCAATTTTTAATTTCCAGCATAAAATGCAAACTTTTATTCCTATGAACAAAATAAAAAAATTAAAAAAAAAAACCATCGATACTAATAACATGCGGTTAAGGGTATAATAATTGTGTTTAATACATTGGATGCATCCAATTAACCGTTTAATAATGCTTGTATGCAAGCATACCAAAAAAATAGATGTTATCTACCCAAGCTTATAAAATTAAACTATAAAGACCTTAATAAATAATTATAACGATCATATACTACTCTACTTGCATCTGTCTAGTGTTCATGCAAGAGAGACTTTTTATTTTTTTAGTGAGTGTCATCAAAGTTTTAGATTTCACATGATATCAATTTTAGCCATTCAAGAAGAAAGTGAAGCACCATAAGTAAAGAGAAAGGAAATTAAATATAAAAAAAATAAAAATATGAAGGGGGAAGCTGAGGAAGGAATGCAGATGGGATGTACCTGGAAGAAGCCCCATTCCTTGCAAGCAAAGTGGAGCTTGGCCAATTCAGAGTCAGCCGATTCTTGAGAAAGTAGCCTCTGCATATCAATAATTGGGACTTCATGCACTGAAGCCTTATAATCATTGGCTGCAGCTATGGACTGGTCTTGGCCAGGACGTATGTACCTGGGAGGAACAGCAGCAATATGACCCCTGGCCAATTCCTGCACAGAAGGCACGAGAAGAGAGCTTCCAAGGTTGAACGCCTTTGGTTCCATTTTTGCTGAACGGGGATGATTGTGATCAAATATGAGAGTACTATTCGGCAATAATTGTGCTGCTGGGTGACCAATATTTATATACCAGCCATGCATAGGCCACCGCTCCCCCCCCCCATTTTTTCAACCCATCATTCAGTGTGTGTCACATCTAATTGAAATAAAAATTGAATGAGTAACCATTTAATTTTAAAATTAGAAATTAATTTCTAGATATTACATAAACCTAAATAAATAAATATATAAATAAATAAATAAATAAATATATATATATATATATATATATATTTAATATTTCAATATATAATTACAATTAATAGAATATATTAAAATTACATCTTTAATAATTATAATAGTATAACATAATTTAAATATACTTCGAATCAGACTTTTTGCCTAAGTTCTTCCAGAAACAATGCATCCACGCTTAATAAATCAAAATGGGTGGGCGAGTGAATAGACATTTCAATGCCGGGGGAAACATGTAACGTCACATGAGAAAATTCATAAATTAAACAAAAACGAAAAAATTGGAGCTTAAATGCATACCAGGAAAAAGACAGTTATGGAAGAGGAAATCTACGCTACGTGGAAACCTCCTGACCACAAAATTTTGCTCTCAGCCAGTTCCTAAGGTTTGTCGACAAAATTTTCATTTGGCATTATTTTGATTCCCTGTCCCATCAAATTGAGAAAAATAGAGTTGGGTTCGTGTCAAATTTTTTTATTAGAAAGTCCATTATTAAATGGTAAATTATATATATATATATATATATATATTCATTCGTAAAATTATAATTTCAGATTTTAAAATAAAAATTTAAAATTTTTAAATAATAAATGTCTTTTAAAAGAATCGCATCGTATTATTCTTTGATCAAATACATCTAGCGAGTAGAATTTTCGACATCTAATGCTTTTCCCAAGTAGAAGTGCTATACATTCCTTTTACCTGAGCATTTATGCAGTGCACACCTGCCCGATCATAAGTGTGAATGTGATGGTGCGAGTGGGAATGCTCTCCCATGCGCATTGAAAGTGATCTTTGACTAACAGCTCTTGGAATTATTTACACCCCGAATTTAAGGTGAGGCTATGAAGAAAATTTTTCGTGTGGAACAACTTCTGGAAATCGGAGAACGTTTAACGCCGAATTGCAAACAGCGAGTACCACTCGTTACATTCCCACCGAAAATGCCAGACTTTTGCCACACATCCTAACGTTTCCTTGCTCGAAAGTACTTACCAAAAAGGTCAATTAATAGCAAAACGTAAGAGAACAAACAAAGTTTTGAGCTAATCCAACCACTTCATTCACATGTTTTTGTCCCTCAAGTCGGAAACTGGCAGTAAAGGTTTACATCTTTTCAGAAAATGCATGCTCAATTGCATGCTAGTAGCTTAAGCCAATTGGTTAACCAAACTGATAAACAAACACAGTTTTCCAGGCTCGCTTTTCAGCTTTTACACTTGAGTAAAACATAGTGCACTAAATGGGAGTCCTGAACATAGCTCCACAATATGCTAGCTCATAAAACTGCTTAGGTCTTCTGGTTTTGAATTACTACTCCCTCTTGGTCTTCCAGAACTGCAACTAACTTGAGTGATTTTTGAAGAAATTTGGCTCCAAAACGCTTTCCCAGCTGCTGCAATGCAGGAAGTGCGGACCTCATCAAATATCCCTGTTTAAATTTCAGTCTTTGTTTTCTGCAGACCTCATAAACAATATTAAGTTTATGGCTCATGCCCTCAATGTTTGACTTCCTAAAAGGCAAATTTTGGTGTCAAAGGTTATCGGAATCCACCTACTCACGCTTTTGCACGATCTAGTCCAATCTTAATTAAGCAAACAAGTTAAGACACAAAACCCATGAACGTGGCATAGTTAGGTTCCATTGGTAGAACTATTCAACGTTGCAATTCACTAGTAGATGAGTTTTTTCCTTTTACTACTAAAAGTCGTGGTAAGATTAGACTCAGTCCTTGATATTTGCTCGTCTAATATATCACCCCTACTTCTCATTTTATGTGACATGACGTGCAATATTCCATCGATAAAATCCTGTTCCTTCTACAATTGCGAAAGCATGACGTGCAATATTTGTATTTCATTAGGTTAATTGGCCGACCATTTGACCCCCTCTGCATTTTGTACCGTAGACTTTAGATTTTTTTCAATTTCGTGATTATAAGATATTTATTTTATCAAATTTTCCACGCCATCAATTCTGAGGAACCTAAATGTTGTCCGGGCCCACATAACAAACTCAAGTCAGAATTTATTTCCTTGAAAGGGAATCTCCCCCAGGAGGTGGGTTTCCCACTAATGGAGAAGCCTACTTCAGGCAATCATTTCACCCCCCAAAAAAAGTTATCAACCACACGTTGCCAAATGGAATTCATAATGAGGCCAGGGCATTCAACAGGCAGCTCTCTCAACTGTCAAAGCTACATTAGTTGCAGCTTCAAACAGAGGGATCAAAAATTTTGAAGGATTGAAAGAGACAAATGAAAGTTCACTTTAAATAGGTCTATATAGCAACCGCACAAAATGACCTGCATTCAAAATTCTCTATTGCAGGTATAAAGCCTACAGCCATCCACAATCTCCCTAGATTTTCCCCAAAAGGAAAAGCGTTGTATAATTGGGGAATGATTTCAAAGAATCAGAAAAGAGTTATTCTAAAATTTTTACCAACTCAATGTGGAATGAAATCCAGCACTTAAATTCAAGTAACAAATATTTGACGTGAATCAAAGAGCTACTACATCAACTGTGGCATCAGAACCCAGAAGCATCTAGAGTTAGAGGTAAGATCGATAATCCAACAAGCCAATGACAAGCTTCAATTCGTTAATACCAAACCAAAAAGCATCAATGCTACCAGACTAAAAACTGCAAGATAACTATTTTGACATAAAATAATATCTGAAATTTTCCCATGGGAAATATCCTTCAGCATCATACCACCCGACCCATGAGCCTCCTTAGTCCACCTACTTCTCACATTCTTCTCTGGCCACGATCTTGAATTTTCCAGTCTTCTGTTGCTGCCAACAAGAATGAAAGTAATCAAGACTCGAGTTCAAACTGGAAAGCCAAAGATTAGCAAGTCTATTTACCTTTCTCCACAATTCAGTGTGGCTTTCGCAGAATCCAGCTACAATAGTTTCCTTCTTTTTCTTTCCCTCTTGATATTCAATGCAAAGATCCCCATCCAATGCACAAGTAACGTGAAAGGCCAGAGGACATTTAGACTCAGAGCATTCGACAACACAGCCTTTTCTGCTCTGGCACATATAGCACTTGCCTCCCCACCTTCTTTTAGGAACCTTGGAGCAATCAATTCCCTCGCGGCCATCTGGGTCCTCAAAGAACACCTCTGGAACAAAGAGTGCACAGACAACATGGGCCCATGACTCATTCTTGGCGGGTTTCAAAGCACCATTTTTTGATGGACACAGACAACAAGAAATGGGCATCCTTTGCTCCTGCGATCCGGAAATCAGACACCTACAACAGAACCAGTCATCTTCAGGGATACCCTTCGCCAAAGGATTGCCATAGCAGGTGGAATGCACCATTAGATCGCACCCATCACACAACACAATGGGATCTGCTGGATCCCCGTCTGTGCTTTGACAAATAGCACACAGGATCCCATCATCCTCAGCTTCAGCTTCAGCTTCAACTCCAGCCTCTTCTTCCTGTTTCTCTTTGCCTTCATCTCCACCTTTTTCATCTTGCTCGGTGATTTCAGTGGACTGAACATCTGCACTACTAATAAATGGGATTTTCTTCTCTTCTTTTCCATCCTTGTCTATTTCAATAGACTGACTTGAACTATCCTCAAATGGGTTTTCTCTAGGATTGCTTATTTCACAGACTTGAGCAATTTCACGATGATTTGCACCAATTGCAAATGGGGTCTTCTTAACTTCATCATAATCAAAGGAGGGTTTATATTCAACATTGAGATCCAAAGGCAAGAGAGGCTTACCAGAGAAGGAGGAGAAATAATCAGGCTGAAGAGCCCGTATCCTCTTCTTGGTAGGCAAGCAATATGTACTAGCGATTGCAGTGGCAGTAGCGGCATTGAGTCTGGGGATGGGGTCGCCGTACCGAGACTCGTTTCTCTTCTTGGCAGGAAGCTGCAGAGAAATGGGCAAATTCTCTTTGTAGTCTTCTCCCGCGGGACGATCGACGTGTTCTTCTTCTTGCTGATTCTTCTGCTGCTGCAAAAGTCTAAACCTTTTGAGAGGAGGCAATGCCCGATACTTGGCTTCCATTCTCTCTCTCTCTCTCTCTCTCTCTCTCAATCTCTGTGGCTCTCCTGTTTTCAGGTTTTTGTACACAGTGCAGAAGGAGGGAGTGTGAGCGGTTGGTGTTGAAAGAACAGATTGAAAGGTTCGAAGTTTTTCGGCGGGAAATTTTTTGTTTGAATTTGAAACGGATTTTATGTTTTGACAAAAAACATTTTTTTGTACC
Source organism: Bruguiera parviflora (assembly GCA_019804595.1). Classification (NCBI taxonomy): domain Eukaryota; kingdom Viridiplantae; phylum Streptophyta; class Magnoliopsida; order Malpighiales; family Rhizophoraceae; genus Bruguiera; species Bruguiera parviflora. The sequence continues at coordinate 863,879 of CM034052.1, read as the reverse complement.
CGCCAATATTGAATTGCAACATTGTCTTCCGTTATTTACGTTTTTACTTTTGTTTTTTTTTTGTATTTTTTTTTTTTTTTGCGCTGACTCCCAATTAGACAAACCTAGTCGATTATGTTTGTATGCATAATTGTCATTTGTTAGCAACATTTCTGTGGCACCAAAAATTAGATATAGCTACCTAAAATTAACAATTTCGACCCATATAAATTAACAATTTCAACCCATATTTTCTGGGACTCTTTGCAATCTCGTCGAATGAACCCCCTCGCTAGTCCAGTCTTATTATCCCATTGATAGTTCCAGGGATTTGAGTTTTTGCGGGGGTCGAGGGAGGGATCTAGTTTTTGTGAACTTGATGATCATTTAATATTGGACAGTACTTTGTTCTTCACTAATCACATATATATATATATATTCATGATTTTTAAAACCACGCAATGATTTGATTCAGTAGAATTTGTGAGTAACGTTCATACTTCGAACCATAATTACTCTAAAAAAGAATAAAACTCACAAAATGTACAAACATAACTCTGACATATAGTAAGACCTTAATTATTTCACTAATCTTTAAAGGTAGGTCTCTTAAGTCATCACGTGATTCGCAATATACCTTTTTTTTCAATCTTTTTTGTTAACGAAATGAAAAACCAAAAATAGTATCTTATAATATTTTTTGAAAAAATTATACATAATTAAAATAAATAAATAAATAAATTTCTCCGAATACATCTTACTTGTTGAATATTTTGACAAAAATTTAAATTTAAAGTTTTTAACCCTGCAATGAACAAACTCTTTATTACTACACCACCAACAGTCGGTGGCATGATCGGTGATGCTAAGTGTAACATGAGAACACCGTACAAGTTGACCATGACTTGGGTATGCTACATTTAGCATTAAAGCCGTCGAGGCACTGCCATGGAAGTGTACTCCACGTAAATGTGCGTTCGGAAATCCTCCCTTAGTTCAATTTTTGTTTTTATTTATATTTATATTTATTTATTTATTTGTACCTTACGAGGGTGAAATGTAAAAACTCTGCTGCTATTGCACTGCATTTAACTTTTAAAATCAAAGCATGGAATAGGGCATTTATGTTGAGAAATACATAGAAAATTTCTTACAGAATTTTTGTGACGAAGAACCCTTGCAGTCCCTGCAGTCCCAACTTGCTTCATGGCTTGATCCTGGGGAACCATACCCAGAAAATATCTCATGTGTCCATCCCCACAAAAGCAAATGGCATTTCCAGCTGATGGTCAGGCCATAGACATCCTTGGTCAAGTAGGCTTCCCTGCAGAACTCAAAGGACGAGACGGGAAGACACATTGAGAGACCGACCAACAAATGTCTGTCACTGCACGAGAAACAGTGACAGTGAGAAGACTCCTTTGCACCATATTAAATGAGTGACTCTTGACAGTGAAACACAGCAGAACTAGTCATGATATGTTGATGAAAAGTTAGAACATATGGATACCCAAAAACAACCCTTCGTTTATGATATGAATTCCCCAACTACGAGTATTCAATTATCAGCAACTGCAATAATTGGCATGATTGGCAGTATTCAATCTGTCTCAATTTCTCCAATTGAATGACGGAAAAGCATAAAATTTAATAAATAAGCAAGTAGGCGAATATTTCTTTTATTCCAAATGGTAAGAGTAGACGAACGTACCTCATAAAAGAACATTCAGCAATAGAGATGGCAGCAGCTTGGAATAGCCAAAAGGGAGTATGCCTGAAATACAATATAAGAAAAGCAACATATCAAACGAGGAGTAAAATAATTTGGAATGCAAATGTCAAACACACGCTGACACAAGACAAAAAGTCAAGTGTTATGTCACCCCTGACTAAGCATTAACCCAACCTTTAAAAAAAAAAAAACTCAACAGATAACAGCATAGGCATGGAAGATATACCATTCTAAGAGATACCTGTTTACACAGTCATACACTTGCAATGACCCAGATCCACTTCCAGTCATATAGCAAAAAGTAAAGCATAACACAAGCCAAGGAAGGCCATGATTAAGCACTAATCCGACATGAACCAAGAGCTCTACAAATGATAGCATAGATGATTTTTCCCACACTAAAACATAGCTAGTTAAACTTACTCATACACATGTACTGCCCCAGGTCCATTTTGAGTCATATTGCTAAAAATAAAGAGTAGCACCTAAGGATTTGATTAAGAGTGAAGAGAAGCTGCACTGACTTATGAGATCAGAGATATTAGGCAGGAATTATAATTTTAATAATGGTGTATTAGAATAGCCCTCTTTAGCCACAAAGCCAACAAACAGAACTATGCTCCTCTGAAAAAGTTTACTCTTAGTCGGATATGTCAGCTCAGAAACTTTAAAGGCCATGATGAAATCAGAGCACTGTGGCTAGAAATCATAAAGTTCACCTTTTCTATCACTTCATCATCAAGTGAATACTTATACCGCCTTTTAAGCTTATAAGGATATCCAACAATAAAGTTCTGAGGAGCTTAACATCACCACATCTTGGTTTCCCACACCCACTATAATTTTCTAAATAATGCTGTTTCCAATAGCACTTTTCACTCTTCTGCTATGCTTTCACTGATTGAGGTCAATAAACAGCCATCACATGTCTTTTCTTTTAGTTCCTTGAAAGCAAGAAACACAAACTCAAACCTAAGTTGCTGCTAAATACAAAGAAACTGAACAACCACATCATCAGCAAAGCATGCTTGTTACAAAAATTGAATAGAATGCAACAATAAATACTAAAACAGCTCAATAAAGAGATGCAAGATCAAATAAGAAGACAGCTTATGCAACCTCATATCTAGAATTTGAACATTATCCATCTGCTACAAGGCTGCTTACTAAGCACCAATAACAAATTGAACCACCACTGCCATTGCTCAAGCAAAACAAAGCATCAACCTACCATTCTCACTGCCAAGGTAAAACAAAAAAATTCTTGTCTCTGACAAAAAAAAAACCTTTGTCTCTGCATATCAATAACAAAGGGACAATACAAAACAAAGTATATTCAACATAGTGCACATTTACAGGAAATTGTATCACTTACTTGACCCAAAAAATTTTATACTGCAGTTTCACAGTTGAAAGTAATTTGTCAGGTGAATAGCGTACTTCCACAAGTAAATAAACTTCTCTGGAAATTTGGTGGCTGCTCGAAACAGGATGATAACCATTTGATTCCCTTTCAAAAGGGGCAGAAAAATGATATTTCTCTTCAAGCCACCTATCTGTATAACGAATAGAGCAAAAAAAGCACTTTCAATTCCAACTAAATCTTCCACCCTCAGAAATTCAGTCCTATTTTTGTGCTGCTCACATCTACATTTGGTCAAATGCCAACAACAGCAAACAAGTCCTAAGACACAAATTCACTGTAGTGTGGCCACTGGGAGTTTAAAAATAAAAATAAAAAAAACAATAAAAAAGCAAGGAGAAGCCTCACACGAGACAGGTGGGAAGAAGAGAAGGGGAGAGAGATCCAGCTAAGTCCAAGCTGAAACTCCCAGTTACTAAGTCCAAGCAAGACATAAGAATTTCATCTAAGCCAAACCAACCCAGGCACTACGTAAATGGTGGAAAGGACCACAAAACACTAGCTCTTCCTCAGAGAAGTAACAAAATGCAAACAAAAGCCAAGCATTGACTCAAGACTATTGATCTAAGACCACCCCAAAGCATAATTAACCACCCCTAGAAAATTGCACAATAACATAAGGTGTAACACAAGAGCCAAAAATTATTTCTTCTTACTACAGCTTGCTCAGCCTCAAGATTTGACAGCACAAAGTGAATGAAAACTGCTATCTTAATTTAATTCTATCATCCAATTTGAAAACATTTTTGTCAAAGCCACATAAAACCAAGAAAAAGTACAGCTTTTTGGGCCAAAAAAGAAAAGGAAATTCTAATCCAAGGGAAAAAAAAAAAAGAGCACAAGGAGAATACAATATAAACATAAAATCCAGAAAAAGAAAAGAGTTACAGAAAATGCTTGCCTGTCCAGAGAAGATTATATCATAAGGCCTTCAGGTTGGTTTAAAATATGGGCCTCAATCATAACCGCTTGAAAACTTGTGTAGAAATGTATCCAGTATTCATCTTAATCTATAGGTACTTTGCTTCAGAACATGCATCATTCTGTACTATTTATTCTATTCAAGTTTGACAATCCATCAAAAATTTGCACTATTATACTTTCATGATTAGAATCATGAATATAGCATCCCTAATCATGGATGCTTATGTTCTCCTCTTCTCCCCACCAAAATTACCCTATCTTGGTCCAATTTAGGTCAGTCAACTCACAGACCAGGCATCTCTTTCTTTTCCCTCTGAAGGCTGGACTCAATCCTTCCATAATCAACAACCATCAAGAATCTTCTAAAAGTAACACTTTTAAAGGTTTAGCTCACTGTCTTATAATGTATAAAAGAAAAACTCATTGTCTCATAAATTGAAGTAAATCAGCTGCAAATCTGAGTCACATTTTCCTGTGAATCATCAAAAAGTAATCCAAGAAATGGGCTAGCTGAATGGTAGGGAACAAATGCCTCTGCATACAGGCCTAACTGAGACACAAGCCTTACCTTATTTTTCTATCAGATGGAAACTCTGCAACGGGAAACTTTCCGGCTTTGTCTTGCAACCCACAATAAAATACAGTGCAAATTTTTTTTCATTATTGTCTTGTGGTAAAAATAGGATTAAAACATATTATTCTTATTTCGGTCACAAAAAGATGATGCTTATTTTAATGAGTTCAACAATAGTAGTTAACCTGCAGAGAATGATTGCCTATTCTTGATAACTGACATGCAAAGGGAAGAAACATATGGATAGTAAGCGAATGTTAACTAGGACCACAAACACACTAACAAAGAAACATATTAACTCAAGATAAAAATGAGAAGTGAGAAATTAGGATGGGTCCAAAACCAATTCAATATTTGCTACAGGTCAAATGAAAGGAAAAAGAAATTGAGATGCATGACTTACAACTAAAACCCTTATCATTTATACACATGATGCCAATTGACTCACTCCAGGAAGTAAACGATGTTAGATAGAAAAGATAGAAATAAAATCTTAAAGCTCCTGAAATAGCAGAGAGAAATGGAAGGTAGAGATGGAAACAAGGAAAGGAAAGAGGAGTTTAGAGGAACAGAGACAAGAAACAGCAAATTAGACAGAGAGAAAAGAAGCTTAGGGACAAGAAACACAAGGATTTCCTCAGATAATCTATCATAGAAGCTATCGTACATAATCACACAAAAAAAACATTTTTTATAGTCTCCAGGCACACTAGAAATATGTCACTACTTAAGGCACATAATCACAGAAAGCCCTACTTTGGCAGTCTCCAATCGTACCAGAAATATTTTACTACTTAAAGTCCTAGTCAGATAAATGATCCTACTTGACACCAAAACTCATGATCAAATAACTTATTGGAACTAATTCTGCTTATAACAGGATTCTAATTTTCCCAATAACAAATAAATTGTCAAAATTGTTTTTGAAATCTCCAATTGTTCTTTCTTGTTCTCCATACATTCCTTGGACCCAAACGGTAATATTCATGGGTAGATTAAGCGGATAAAAACTCAGGTGGAACAGTATCAACTCATGGATGATATAAAGCACTATAATCTGCTAGCCAGAAAATGCCTACCATTGCAAAACAAGAAAGTACACAAAGAGATAGACAGAAAGAGAGGTTGAGAGATTCAAAACTTAAGTTTGTCCTCATCAAACACTGAAAGACCAAAAATTAAGAGAAGAAGAATGAAAAAAGTCACTAATGGAAGTACTTTCATTACAAGAAAACTAAAATAGTAATAGCAAAGTGCACGACCAGGGTGACATAACTGTCATTGTTTCCAAGTACAACTTCATTAAACCTTATAGATAACCAACTCTCCAGTGGTGACTATCATGTGCTATCTGTGCAAACATATTGCCAAGACTCTAAAAGGTCACAGCCCAAAGTACCATGTGGAACAGCTAGCTTGATTTGGAAATCAGTCTATCTGTGTCCTTGAGCTCGCTGGATGTCATACACAGCCCAGGTTCCAGATCCAGCTCCATAATGAGAAAAGCTTTCAGCATGAGCTTGTACCTGAAGTTTTATGGGGAAACAAAAACATGATATTGGTTGTCTTGACTTGATAAATAATAATGCTGCATCACAAAACCTGCACAAATGTTTGCATGACTACATAAACATGCATGCACACATAACTTCTGAAATAGAAACATCAAGATATGATGAAACATATGCACAACTTACAGGATTCATGCCATAAGCAGCTTGATATGGATATCCTGGATATCCAGCCTCAGGATTGCCATAGTTTGCATTATAAGCTGTACCTGAAGGGGAAACATGATGCAGAGGAGAAATAAGTGCCCAACCTTAGCAATGTTCTAAAATTTAGACCTAACTTAAAAAATCTCTAACAATTTACCGATTTTAACCAGTAAATTGCATAATCAGGTGGTTGCAAAGCCAATCTCAACCAATTTATTCACTTCACAGACATAAGTTCAGACTGTGTTTTACACATCGGTGCATACCAATATCCAGAAGCAAAAAGAATAATCTGTGCAACTAGGCGAACCATTTTAGGCTGAATTCCAGAGATGGCATAGCAAAGAAAACTACAAAGCTAGGCTCGGTGGAGGGCAAGATACAGAGAGAGGGAGAGAGAGAGAGTACAAGAAAGAAGAAATTATCATAGGTTCTAATAATTAAGTAGGAGAAGTAGTGGAGGAAAAGAAAACATTCATAACAAAGCTTTCAAACCAACTTCCTCTTAGTCTGAGAATATCCTAATTTCCAACAGTCACAGACAAGGAAGATTTTCCTTGTCATTCCTAACTGAAAGGCATTTTCAGCATGGCATTACAGGAATAATCTTTGCAAGTAAATCTAACTCCAATAATCTACTTATATTTGTATATTTTCCACTCCCTACCAATTCTTAGTCACATGCTGAATACAACAACGATTATCATACCCAAATAGGCATTGAATTTGATCAAAAAAGTGATATACCTGGATTCACTAGGGCAGCAGCGGCAACAGCAGGAGGAGGTCTCTTGTCTACACTAGCTATCTCTGCCCGAAGTTTCTCCAGCTCACGAGCCATTGCAATTAGTTTGCTCTGCATTCTTTGGCCATGTTCATAATTGTCTGCACAACCTTTCTTCTCATACTCAATGGCACCTCTATATTCAAGCAAAATGATCACCACAGAGAAATTCATGAATTTGCAAACTTCTTTTCGTAAAAAAAAAAAAAAAAAGAAAAAAAAAAAACACACAACACAATAATTAAGGATAATGAAAAGGAATACCGGGCACGCTGCAATTCGAGCTTCATGCTCTCAATTTGAGCCTTCAAAGCGGGTAATTGTTGTAAATCCGCATTATACCTAGCCAAGTCTTGATTCATCGCTTGAATCTGGACCGTAAGCTCTTGACGCACATCGCTAAGCTCCTTAATATCAGCACGAACGTGACGAAGCTCAGTCCGCATGGCCTCGAAACCGCGAAGATCGGCCTCCAGCCTCAAACATTTGTCGTGAAGCTCTCTCATCTGAGCATCCTTCTCCGGCTGCAAAGAAGCCGCAAAGTGTGCCTTGTGCTGGAGCTCCTGCTGCGCAACCTCCAGCTCCTGCTTAAGCGCCACATGAGTTGCCGCCAGCCGTTGGTTGTCGGCAAGTAAACCTTGGATTTCTTGGTATTGGGCGGCCAGACGCTCCTCTATTAAAGCAAGATGTCGAGGCGGCAGCCGTCTCGGGTCGATTCTCAGTTCCTCAAGTAGCGCCGGATGTGGCCGCGGAGGTGGCGGCACTGGCCCAAGGCTGCCGCTGCCGACGTGCGCCGCCGGCAGTACGCCATGCGTCGCCGGTTTCATCGGGAGTGGTGGTCCTCGATTTCTCCCGGCCATTCTCCTTAAAAGCGAAAAAATTCACAGAAAAGAGGACCCCAACAACTGATTGAAATCTTGATTTCTCTCTGAAGTCTGATCTGATTGAGAACTCTCCATTTCCGTTTTGGTCCCTGTTCAAAACGACGTCATATTAGCTCTTAAAAACAAAAAATAAAAATAAAAAACTCCCATGTTAATTTCTATTTAAAGTTGGTAAAATCCTCCCTTCCATGAATAAATATCGATCTAAAATAGAAGATTTTGATTGGAAGAAAAAAAGTAAAAATTTTAGGGTTATTAATCTTTTAATTTTTATTTTTTTAATTATTTGATAATTACTTTCTATAATATTGAATTGCAAGATTTTGATTGTATTTAAAAATTGTGATGATGAATATTATAATTAAATTCTTTTCATGATAATTGATTAATTTTAAGAGTTTTTAAAATATAAATTATAAGATTATTATTTATTTATATATTTATTTATATATTTATTAAATTATAAGATATATAATATGATAATTTTTTTATTTTTATATATTTTATATTTTTTCTTTAAAATTAAAATATGATATTTTGAATATAAAATTTTAAATTTTTAATTAAAAATAACAAGATTATCATTAAGGCAACCAACTAATATTGAAATATGATTTTATATTTAAAGTAGATGAATAGAAATATAGATGTAAATTTGATATTACTCCATTAAATTAACAATTATAATGAATGAGTTATATGAATCATAATAATACCCTTAGCTAATAAATCATTTTTTCACATATTAATATTAATAATTCTCAATGTAAAATATTACAAAAATAAATAAAAGAAACAAAATTATTATTTAAGGTATAATTATTTGCTATTTTATTTTAATTTATTGAAAAATATATTAGAATATAGATTATATAATAAAAATATCTTTTATAATTTTCTAAATTACATATCTCTTTTTTAAAACTAAAATTTAAGACCTCACGAATAAAATTCTAAATATAAACATATAGTTCATAAAAAATTAATAAAATAAATAAATATATATATATATATATATATATATATATCTTTAAAATACATATAACCAAAGTAGAGATAAATATATAAACATATATGAATATATATGATAAATAAAATATCATATAAGAGAATTTAATAATTATTTAATATATTCTTTAATAGTTTAAATTTAAATTTTTGAAATGAGTTTTTTAAATAGACAAAATTTATAAACGAATAAGGTAATTTATTACCTTTTCTTTTCTCTATAAAGATTAAATTTAATAAATAATTTAAACTTAAATAGATATATATATATATATATATATATATATATATATATATATATATTTTCTTTTCGACAAATTTAATAAAAACAACTTCCCAAAAAGATAATAATAGTGGCAAGTCTATTGAGTAAAGTCGATCAGTATAAAATAATATATATTTTTTAAAATTATATATAATATAATATTTTATTTTATTTTGTTTTTAATTTTGTTGAGAAAAACCACAACGGGCATGAAGACTGTCAAAAGTGCATGAATAGGCATAAGCCTAGTAACTTATTAAGTTCTCCCGGTGCCTCTTTTCTTACATCTGCCTAGAGTTTCACTTCCTGTGTCCGTTGTACTCTCTCTCTCTCTCTCTCACACACACACAGACGCACGCGGTTATTGATGACGGAGTTATAGCCGACGTTGTATACCCCGTGAGTTGTCTTTATTAACGTTGAATGGGTAAGACATGCTCCCAACGGCTGTAACAAAGCTGACGGAGCACTTGAGGCCAAAGGGCATATACGTAGGTAGCCATGACCACTGATGATGAACTTGATGATCGATGAGTTTAACCGGCGGTGGTGCCTCACATGAAACTCGCCAAATAACCAATTTGGCCAAGCAATGCTTGCCAGTGCTCTCAGTCGTAACAACTATTGACAACAATATGGCAGCGAGCACATCACTTCTCCGATTCGAATCAACCTCCAACAATACAATTATGGAAGCACTGTGGAACATAGAGGACAAATGGAAGCTAACAACCCAATATGCAATTCTCATACTTCTCTGCGCTGCATTAGCTGTCATTGCCCTGTGCGCCGCAGCAATGTTGAAAAGGAAGGCACAAAGAAAGCACATGGTGGTGGTGGTGGACCAAGACCACCCAGCTGCAGGTACTAGTAGTCGTAGTAGTGGTAGAGATGGTGGTGGTAGTGCTCATAACTGGATGACCATTAGGAAAGTGTTGATGGGGTCGGCTCGTTGGAGTGAAGCAAGCAAGTGGGATGGTGGCAGCAGTACTACTGTTGGGAGTTGGGGGTCACCAGAAACGCTGGCACTAGGGCCGCCATCGCGGCTTCTCGGCCTAGAGGTAGAAGCGAGCGAGTCTAGTAGGCTGCAGCAAAGTCACAACTCGGCGTCGCCGGTGTGGCGCAGGCCAATACTTATGGGGGAAAAATGTGAGCTTCCAAAGTTTAGTGGGCTGATTCTCTACGATGAAAGAGGCCGCCTACTCGATCATTCCCTGACCTCATCATGCAAGGAGCATTCGCACGTCCACAAGGTGATTATATTTCATATATTCCTATTACTATTTGCGTGGATCATCATTTCTTCTTCTTCTTCTTCTTCTTCTTCTTCTTCTTCTTATTATTATTTTATTGATGCTTGCCTCCTCGTTTCAAAAACTTAATAGATTGTTTCTCTCATTGAAACTTGTTAATATTGATTACCTTAAGTTGACATAGGCTATCACAAAACTTTGTTGAACACATGAAAGAATTGGGTTCTTTTGACAGGGCTCAAATGTCAAATATGGTGGTTCATTTATGTTCTGAATTTAGTTTAAGTTCATTTTGGATAGGAAAAGCCAGGTGCTGGTCTCATAACTACGCTGAGGGATTTGCTGTAATTCTTTTTCGTGGAAGTGGAATTGCCTTTTGTTCTAGCGCCATAGTTTTGTCGAAACAGTGAGGCCACCGGAAGCAATGTATCCCAGCATGATTCTGTAATAAGAAGCAACATAAACACTTTCCATGACAGTCATATGATCTTTCTTCAATATGGCTTGGCTTCAATTAGCCTATCTTTTTTCACTTTCTGGCAAGAACTGTATACACTCTATGCCACAGGAAAGCACATCATTTCACCTGGCTAATCACATGGTACTTTGGATACATGTGTGTGCTGCGTTGGACTCGCGATAGGTTTTGATTTCCACTGAGACTTGAGGCAGACATCAACCCTTCTAGTTGTGCATCCCATTTCTGAAGATAACACTGTGGTCCTAAAGACCAGGACCAGGAAAGCACGAGTTCATATAAAGCTTATAACTACGCTAGACGCAGATTATAGCAATAAGTCCAATACTAGCAACAACAGAGCAGGCATCCGCACTCTCACGCCTTAATTGCCGTGTTGACAACATACTAATTTTCCAATTATAAGTACAGCAGTCATCAAATTGATCAATGGAAACAAAAGAAATGCATTCCTTCAAATACACCGAGAAAATTTGGATAATGACATCAGCTAGATTATTCAGATATTGATAGAAAGCTAAGCAACAGGTGTTTGGGTTGACACAAGAAGTAGCAAAGCACTGGTTTATTGGAAAAAGCTTTCTAAATGTCTGCTCATTAGATCGAGATAACAACTGAACAAATAGTTATCTCACTGCAAACAATATATGTATGATATTTGCCAACCCACACACAGTAGACAACATGAGAAAAAAAATCTCAGTTAAAGAAAGCAATTGAATCGAGGCTAAATTTGCAACCTACCCTCATTGGCAAGTAGCCTGCTCATGAATGTGGCATTATTAATGGTTCACTGCCGTCTGCTGTGGATCTCCTCTTATAATAAAAATACAACACCAATTGTACAATTCCCAAAATAGTACCTATGCCATTAGGAACCTGAAATTTTGAAGAGCATGATCATATTTATTGGTGGTAAAATATACAAGCACCATGTCTTACAAATTAAATGGAGTTAGAGACTAGAAACACATGCATAAACAGGCAAACGCATGAGTCTATATTATAATCAACCCCTTATAAATGAATTATATCTATCAACACCGTAATGGCAATTAGCATTAGAATTTAAAATGTTAAACAAAGTACAAAAAATAAAAGAAGATGAAACATATGGAAAAAAAAAAAAAAGAGTTGCAATAAGAAGCTTACATAGACAAAGGCATCAAAATTCAAGATTCCGTACAGCAAGAAGGAGGTGCTCATCAGGAAAGTGGAGAGGGAGAGAAAAAAGGGCATGAACTCAACACTCTTTGTTCTGATAACCAAATTCTGGAAAAAGATATTGAGAAAAATATAAACACCTTTAGGCATTAAGCTATTCAAGGAAGTTGTGCGAGAAAGGAATATATTAATGCTGTTGCTTTGATCAACTCACAATTATAAGCAATGGAGAAGCAAACATTGATACAAGAGAAACACAACTCAATAAGCCAACAACAATCCTCCGTATTTCTCTATCGGCAATTTTCAGGCTCCCTATTACAATGATTGCAAATAGGCCAGAAATTACCAACAGCAATCCCAACATTCTCACCTGAAGAACCCCAAAATGATTAACATTTTAGAACATAAAAGGCAAACAAGAGCTTAACCAAACTCAGAAGAATAAATTGGAAGGATAAGTGACCTTCTTGGCTTTCTCGACATATACAATGAAGATGATGATGTAGGCTAACTGAAAAACTGCACCCAATGAATTGACAGTCATAACCATTACATTATCAATGGACACAAGGGGCGTTCCATACCACATGGATATCAAACAGTTCAAGAGTGCATATATGTACGGTGATGCAGAGAACTGTTCTGTTGATTGGTTTCTGATAATTCTCTGAAAGGTGGGTCTGAAAATGCAGAAAACAAAGAATCGAGTGAGAGTGTGGACAACAGTAATTTTTATCTATTTCCATTTTATAAACTCACACCATATGATAATAGGTAACCAGAAGTACAACTTACATGGGTGACACAAAAAGCCCAAAAGCAAATATGTTCCCTGTAATCAACAAACATTGGCATCAGAACAGAATACCTGAAATATTATTGCCAGATTATTAGTTTCTGGCATAGGAAATAACCACTTCATAAATTATGTTCTGTTTTCACAATATTGTTCCAAGTATTCGGTGCTCTTGTATACCAAAATCCTTAACTCAAAATATAATAAATACAAAATTTGCTAAATATACACCTAATAAGAAAAAGATTACAAAGATCATACAGATTGTCAAAAATTACAACAATTATTGAGATTATCACGTCACCAAGATTGTAGGAATGTCAAAAATTAGAGATATCTTAAAGATCACAAAAATTACACCCAGTCCCAACTAAGTGGAGTTGCTATTTAATGCATAAAATTTATGATCTGACATAAGACGAGAATATGAATAGAATCATATGGCTTTTCTCTCCTCCTCCTGTCTGGACACATTGTGTCTGTTTTTTTTGGCAATAAACTTGCCATTCGGAATCTCAATTTCATTTCAGGAAAGCTCTCAGGCCTGAACAAATTGGGAAACAACTAGTTCCCATTTGCGGCCGTTAGCTATAAAAAAAATGCAACCAATTTTAAGCCAAATGAAGTTTCAAAAATTTTCAGAACCACAACGGGAGGAATTGCACAGTTTTACCGAAAAGGTATGCCCCCTTAGAGAGTTTTAGTCAGAAGCTCGAAAGCAATGTAAAAATTGCCAGCTGATCCAAAATTTTAGTTGTTTATCACAGAAATTCACTAGAAAGCAATTTGATCCTCAAACTCCAAGAAAACTTCTTGGGGAAATTCAGCTCACAGTGTTTGCATCTCTAAGTAATGATGCAAAAAGGACTTGTTTAACAAAGAAAACGCCTAAGCTCCTCTCCCACCCATGTTTCAAGCAATCCAACAGAATCAGCAACGTCCTTGCAAGAAATCTATTCATGGGTTTACTTGTACATGAAATATGAATTACTATAGACATGCAAAGCTCGGACCCAAGAACCATGATGAATGAATTCTCCTATTTCCAATAACCAACAAGTACATTGGGAAAGAAAAGCAGAAACCCAGAATAGCAGGCCCTCCAAAAACCAAGAAAAACCACAAAGGAAGAACTGATTGAGAGAGGGCGAAGGAGAAGAAGAAGAAGAAGAAGAAGAAGTACCAGCGATTCCAGCTGCATTCTTCCAAACGGTCAACGGATGATTTGAGCTAATATCAACCATTAAATTCAATCCTTTCAACACCCACTCTCTCTTTTTAACTCTCTTAAGTCTTAACACAAAACCAAACCCAAGCCCACCATTAACTTCAATTCATACAAGATCAACCCCCCACAAGTCTAGTTTAGTCTTTGGCGTCTCCCAACTGAAAAAAAAAAAAAAAAAAAAAATTCCAATCGACACTTGTCCTTGTGAAAGCTTACGTTTTATCTTTTTTTTTTTAATCCCTTTTGTCCGCTCTCCCTCTCCATCCTCTCTCCGACAATCCGGACAACTAACGGCCTAAACTATAATTATAAGTAGAGATGGGACACTCCTGTTCCTATTCCCGTTAGTTCTGATAGGTGAGTTCCGGAATTGCCTTCGTGGTTAAAGATTTTAAATTCGAATTTCTGTCGACTTAAATTAAAACAAAAACAAAAATTTATATGATATTCATTGATTTTCATCCCACTAATTATTATTCTCAATATGAATATTTCATGTCCAAAAAAGAATTAATACTGGAGAGTGAGAGAGAGAGAGAGAGAGGGGGGGGGATGGAAGCCTCGTAGTGGCATACTTTGGGGTGATTTTCACACTCATATTTTGCCTTGGAGTTTTTAATGATGTTGTTATTGGCTGGCTGCAATAAAGACCTACAAAAAAAAAAAAAGAAAAAAAAAGGTTAAAAAGAAAAACCGTGCTTATTTGAATAGGAGGTTTTCCTTTTTACATTTATGAACTTTTTTTTTTCTTCTTCCTATAAATAATATAGATACTATTTATTATTTTTTATTTGAAATTAAAAAAACAAAAAGAAAAATACTATAATTTGATACCATATAAAAAAACATTTAGTACTACATAATACAGTTACATAAAAATTTTAAAAAAATTATAAGAATTTAAATAATATTAAATATCATTTGTGCAATATTAAATATTTTTTTATATAATATAAATGAGGCTATGTGTCTATTTAATTGAATTTTTTTCTTCATCTTCTAAAAAATAGCAACGTATGCATGTATACAATCATTTCTTAAGAACAAAATTGAGTTATCTCTTCATATTTTGTTTCAAATTTTAGTATACAAAATTCGAAATATAACTCTATAAAACTTTCTGCATACCCAAATTATATATAATAAGAGGCGAACTCTTCTAAATTGCTACATCAAATGGGATAGGGTGCAAAAGTTTTTTAATTTAATTATTATTTTTAATTTTTTATCATTTATGGTCGTTCAAAAAAGTTAAACAAAATCTCTCAATCGATTAACAACTAGCAGGAGGTGATATCGAATATGAATACACATATCTTGACCTTTTCAATTCAATTCTGGCGACCATGGTGTCCTCCTAGACTTACCCCATGAGCCGGCAGCCACACCGACAGTGTGAAAGCTTTTATTTCATTCTTCAATTTTCCGCGCCTCGGCTATTTCTCTCTAGCCAAGTCCTGTTGGATCTTCAGAAAGGATAATCATTTCTATATCTGGGTTGTTCGATCTTGGCCTGAGTTGTGTCTGTGAGTCCAATTTCTTGAACTTTGATTCATTTTGTATAATAGTCAGCATGCGATCTTCAGGTTCGATCTTGGGTTGTTGTTATTGTTGCTTTAACTGTTTCTTGATCTGGGTATTTCTCGGTGTCTGTAGATCTGCTTGTGAAGCGAAGAAAGTTTTGTAATTTACAATTTAAAATTTAGATTTGGTTAACCCCATTTTGTGGTTTCATTGGATCGGAGTGTACTTATGCTCGATCTTTATTTGTGTTTTTTTTTTTTTTTCACATTTGACTGAAGGTATATAGATTATACGAGAACTTTGGAAATCAGGTGGAAATATTGATGCTTTTTAAGTTAATTTATTTGGTTGCTCATAGCTTGTATTTACGGAGTTAAAAAATTATTTTAAGACATTTAGTTAAACATAATAATCTCTATTTTATTACTTATTCCTTTTATCCATGCCAATGTTTTCGTGTGTTTCTCCAGATCTCTCGTTCCTTTTTGTTTTTCTGAACTTTTTTTTTTTAAACATAAATTGATTGCCATGGCAAGAACCCCCCACATTTATCTCTTTTAGATGGAAATGATTGAATGCAAATATTTAGGTAGTTTTGTCAAGAGGTGTGGTGTGCATACTGTACGTTACTTAGCTAAATTAGTTATGAGATTCATTTGTTCTATTTGCTACTTGTGTAGAAGCCCTTTCATCATGGCTGCGTATACTCCAAAGAACATCCTGATTACTGGGGCTGCTGGCTTTATTGCATCACATGTTTGTAACCGGCTAATCCATAACTACCCGGATTACAAATTTGTTGTCCTTGATAAGCTCGATTACTGTTCAAACTTGAAAAATCTCCTTCCGTCGAAATCATCCCCCAACTTCAAGTTTGTTAAGGGGGATATTGGCAGTGCTGACCTGGTCAACTTCCTTCTCATCACTGAATCCATAGACACCATTATGCACTTTGCTGCTCAGACCCATGTGGACAACTCCTTTGGCAACAG
>CM034052.1:776928-847140 GCA_019804595.1 Bruguiera parviflora | reverse complement strand
AAGGAAAGAAGGGTGATTGATGTTGCCAAAGATATATGCAAGCTTTTGTCCATGGACCCTGAGACAAGCATCAAGTTTGTAGAGAACAGACCATTTAATGACCAGAGGTACTTCCTTGATGATCAGAAGCTGAAGAACTTGGGGTGGTCGGAGAGAACTATATGGGAAGAGGGATTGCGGAAGACTATAGAATGGTACACCCAGAATCCGGATTGGTGGGGTGATGTGTCTGGTGCTCTCCTTCCTCATCCAAGAATGCTGATGATGCCCGGTGGAAGACACTTTGATGGTTCTGAAGATAACAAATCTGCATCCCATGTTGCAAATAATTCTAACCAGACTCGAATGGTGGTTCCAGTACCTAAAGTAAACAGTAGTGGCTCTCCTCGGAAACCTTCTATTAAGTTCCTGATTT
Organism: Bruguiera parviflora; assembly: GCA_019804595.1. NCBI lineage: Eukaryota > Viridiplantae > Streptophyta > Magnoliopsida > Malpighiales > Rhizophoraceae > Bruguiera > Bruguiera parviflora. The sequence goes on along the minus strand of CM034052.1, from coordinate 846,725 downwards.
ATGGCAGGACAGGGTGGATTGGTGGGCTGCTGGGGAAGTTGTGTGAGAAACAGGGGATTCCGTTTGAGTATGGTAAGGGAAGGTTAGAAGATCGATCTTCACTTTCTGCAGACGTACAGAATGTTAGGCCAACCCACGTTCTAAATTCTGCTGGTGTGACTGGTAGACCTAACGTTGATTGGTGTGAATCTCATAAGACTGAAACCATTCGTGCCAATGTTGCTGGAACCTTGACATTAGCTGATGTATGCAGAGAGCATAACCTGATGATGCTGAATTTTGCCACCGGCTGCATATTTGAATATGATGCTAATCATCCAGAGGGTTCTGGCATTGGGTTTACTGAAGAAGACAAACCTAATTTCATTGGTTCTTTCTATTCGAAGACCAAAGCCATGGTTTTTTTTCTTATTTTCTCCTCTCAGAACTACTCATATTTGTTTGTTTTAATCTGAAACAATATTTTTGACCACTGATATTTTCTTCAAAATTTTTACCAGGTGGAAGAGCTGTTGAAAGAATATGACAATGTATGCACTCTCAGAGTTAGGATGCCAATATCATCAGACCTGAACAATCCACGCAACTTCATCACTAAGATTTCCCGGTATAACAAGGTTGTTAATATACCAAACAGCATGACTATCTTGGATGAACTTCTACCTATCGCAATTGAGATGGTGAAGCGAAACTTAAGGGGTATATGGAATTTCACAAACCCTGGTGTTGTGAGCCATAATGAGATCTTGGAAATGTACAAAGAATATATTGACCCTAATTTTAGGTGGGCCAACTTCACACTAGAGGAACAAGCCAAGGTGATAGTTGCCCCCAGAAGCAACAATGAGATGGATGCATCCAAGTTGAAGAAAGAGTTCCCTGAATTGCTGTCAATCAAAGAGTCCCTGATCAAGTATGTTTTTGAACCCAACAAAAGAGCCTGAGTATTCTGCAGTACGTTGGACCAGAGTATACTTTGCTAGCGTGTGAGCATTTTTGCTTGAATTATTGTTCATTTATAGCTTCGTCAAATTGTTCTGACTATACCTGAAGGTGATGAGGTAAGTTAGATTATGTATGCACTTGCCATTTATTTACTGCCAGTTGTTCCTTGCTCGCTTAATGTTCCTCTTCATATTAAACCTTGAACAGGTTATATCTTTACAAGGTCATCCATATGCTTGCAGTGATTGCTTGCATTGTGCTACATTTGTATTGTTGTTCTGTCTTCTAGAAAACTTGTCGGATCCACTTTTGTCATCCATTTGTTCGTATACTTGGGCTAGATGGTATAATAAAGGGCCAAAGTCTTTTAACTTCGACTGAATTATAAAAATGTGTTGCACAGAACCAAATGTTTCAGCTATAATTTCAGCATTGTTTGACAGCATTTTCTTGTAATTAGTGCGTGCAAGACCGGTGGCTTTCTCTTGTATTTTTCATTTTGGCTGTGAGGGACAAAGAAATTCAAAACATTAGATTACAAGTGAGGTGACCCTCTTGGCTCCAAGGTCCATGCCACACATTGCATGAGAGACTAGCACCTTGCGTCTTGGTGTCTTCCAACAAAAGCACCCCCTGCTATGATCTTGTTTTTAAATTCTACTTTGGGCACGCGCACGAGGCAAGCGCATTCATCAAACTGCCTATTCCGCTCAATCTAACCAATCTGACCTAAAATCAAATCAAAACTCTTCAAAACCATTAAGAAAGGACTATGCATGGTTTGTATTTTATATAAATAGCATTCGAAAGTTTTGACCGCAGTTTTGAAAGTTACAATTCGCAAAGGCCAAAGCATCGAACTGCATTTCTTAGAGCCCCGTGGCTTTCTCTGGCTTACCGAACGAGGGTATCTCGAGCAAAAACAGAATCTCGTGGCGAAAAATTTTCGAGGCTTTTCCTTCGAGGGAAAATTTACGTGGACGTAAAAATCGATAAACCCAAGTAAATATAGATGATTTTTATACCGTATATTCAAAATTTTGTATATAGTATAAAATATTTTATACGCAAACGGGTGCAGATCGATCAACATATACGCCAAATACATCTAAAACATCGAGAGAGTCGTATCATTGGGATGGTTTAGGATCATCGGATTGCCGCTAATACCTGCACGGAGGGAGGGGCGCGGGCGACCTGTTGCTTCCGCACAATGTTTGTTCATATCCCTAAACTTGCTTATTTAATTTTCTATCAATTATTTATTATATTATTCGTGGGTTTAATTGTTTATACATGTTTGAGGCCACTAACCTTTGAGTTTTGCGATCTAACATTCCAACAGCCAGCACATGCAGCAGGAAGAAAACATACAAACATTCGTGTTAGTCAACTGCCGGCACACCACGGTGCTCAAGAACACCGGTGTGTTGAGCATGACCAGCATTGCCTCAGCCAGAAAGGTGATCGGAAGAAGTCTATAAACACCGAGGGAGAATAATTAAAGGGGCTAGAAATAGTTTAAAAAAAAAAAAACACACACACACAAGAAGAAAAGGGACTCTTGATGGCCAAGGTCATCGTAAGAATTGGCATAGCCAACCGTATTGATTAGTGATGAAGCTCTCAACATTTCGTGTCAAATGCATAGTCCATGTAACCATACCATTTTCTTTAGATTCCAGAGCTCAGTCGTTAGGCTTCTGAATGAAGAGATGCATAGCAAGATGCAAGAGGATACACTTCTCTTAACTTGATGATAGTATGCCTTGCAAAGATGCACTGGACAGCTTCTTCAGGAAGGCCACGACATCATCTGATGATCCAAGTAAGTAGCGAGCATTCGTACAAGATCGGCCAACAGCACAGGAGAAGTAATTGTCTCCATTTAGATCAAGCACATTCCATGAAATAATTTCTGGTGACGGCCTTCTCCCACTGCAGTGATTGGTTGTCTTCTTGTCAGAATTTGGTAGAGGCCGTTGCGTCTTAGCTTGAGATGATTTTGGCCCACTTCTACCAGCAGGGATCTTGAAAGCTGATCGTCGTTCCCCAGATAGTTTCATTCCATCAGTTTGCTTGGTTCTTAGTATGCCTAAGCCATCACTAGGGAGCTCTGGCTCAAAGAATGTGTACACATCTTCATCCTGCAGCAATATAAAGAATCTAACATGAGCAAGACAAGCCATTTTACTTGTAGCATCTAGGATGCCAGATCCAGAGGTGGTATCATTTTCACTTCCCAATTTTTCAATAACCACTGCAAGATCATGGGGCTTATAAAGGAGCAACTTTGCATCTTCAGATCTAAGGGACACTGCAAATTGTACATTCACACTGGCCAATAGTCAGTCAAAGTGGTCTCATGTAAAAATGTCTATCCTATGATTGGGGGGGGGGGAGATGCCTTTGAGAATTTTGTCCTCATGATGAAATCCCCTGAAATAATTTATATTCAGACAGAAGAGATGGACATGAAATTTGATTTCAAGTTCAGAATGTCATATAAATGTTAAGAGAAGCCCCGTATATCTTGGAAGTGGACTCCACCAAAGCCAAAAAGACATGGCTCAGGAAGCCAAATTCAACAACGTTGGCCACATGGAATCCTCGGGAAAGTTCATCAAGCAGCCAACAGAAGATAACATGTGCCACACACCTAGCTTTTGGGTTTTGACAATCTCAATTTTCCACTTTAATTTTAAGTTCATCAGGAAAGTTCTTACTGATTCCTCCATTATTGCAGTACAGAGTTATTAATGCTAAATCCAGAACTTCAAGCGTCATGATCATTGTCTGTCCATCTATACAATTCAAAATGTTGATAACCAACTTTAGATTTGGGGGCTTCTTACAAGGGTTGCAATTATTTTACTTGAGTAAGAACTTAGAAGTGAGCTGAGTTGTTATAACAGACATATTCTTTATAACATACCTTTCCCAGAAAATGCCCAATACACAATACATAATCAATTGGAGTTGTCATGGATTTATTGTGAACAATTTCTCCGAGTATCCGATCAATAGCAGCACCCTGCATAAACGTCAAGCTATAACTATGGACAATGAAACCTATAATGTTTAACCAAACAAACAATTAAGGTACATCTGGTATTTTAATAGTAGAAAGCAAGTAATTACCTTTGTAACACCAACTGCTCGAACTTCAACAGATCGGCTACCTTGGACCACATCAACAGATGCATTAGAGATTGGGCCTGTCCAGAGATGCTGCAGCATGTCCCTTGCTTGTAGTCTTCCAAATTCAACATCTAACAACCACAGTAAAGCAAGGACAGATGTCAAGGAAAGAAAATAATAATAATAATAATAAAGCTGGAAATCATGCGAAAGAATTAGTACCTGCATACTTGTAATTCCAGACAAGTGAGGTTTCCCGCTGTTCAGAATGAGATCGGGGTGTTCGTTCTCTGAAGTAATCAAAAACATGCTGAAAACATGCCAAAAGCATCACGTGATTCTTTAGTTGCCAGAACATACACTTAATTATGCATGCTATTTCAATATAAGCACCTTCAGCACCTTCACACTGTCAAGCCATTCCATGTTCAAGTGTTCTGGCATTGTTGTCATCCATGGTCCCTTTGTATGACGTAGAAACATTCCATGTTCTGCTGCCAACCACATGTTGTACTCCTTAAAATTCTGTATAAGTGAATACACTTGCTAAGAAACATTCATTAACATTCTGAGAAAGGAAAAAAGATCAATGGATGTAGGCAGGAGACATCATCTAAGACAGTTCTTCCACTCCCACTTAGAACAACAATGGTGGTCTTTGGATCACTGGAAAGATCTTTCAATGTATCCCTCAATTCTGGATGCAGTTGTAGTTCCATTTCTTTAATTTGATCACCTCTTCTCCCAGGTTTGTCCACTGGTTCAGTCAATGCTGCATTAAACCCCTGCAGTTTGAAAAAACGAAATATTTCAGGAAAGAAAAAAAAAAAAAAAAAGGTGCATTCAAAGAAAACATCACACATATCAGATGCTACACAACTTGCTATACTGAAACTAGTTCGTAATCCCATCTCAGCTATAAATGGTGAAAAATAAAATTTTCTAGGGGCTCATCATTAAGAAATCCAGAGCTATTGGCCCAGTGAAGAATCTAAAAGCACATTTTCTTTTCAGGAAAATAGGGCAGTTGGTGTTAAAGTGTCTTTTAAGTTAGATTTTTGTTTCAGGAATCTGAAACTAGCACATGTTCAATATGACAGTGATCGTTTGAAAACACAAGGGTGATGCTGATATGAGTCATCTAAAACAGAAATTGTGAAAGTCTACCATTTCCACCTCCACCAAACTTTGCACTCACTGCATTCAGATGCAAGGACCCAGCACCAAGGGTGCAGACTTAAGGGGTCTTGATCTTCCAAAACACATTGATGGATGTTACCATAAGAGTTTATACTAAGTCACTGACTAGTTAATTGGCCTTTTTCTTTGATTACACTCATCTTTTGCAACAAATATCAAAATCTTAATAATGAGTAGCCAGCAATGGCCCATTCCTAGCTTAACACCACTTAAGTTTGGAGCACAACAGAGCATACCAGTATGAGCAACCGATTCTTAGACTGTAAAAACCGTGTAATTGCGTCCTCTTCTGGAAGCAAAGGTGGGACTTGTTTTGTCCTTAGCTGTGCCTCAACAACTGTATCATTTAGTTCACTGTCAAGGAATCATGAAGAAGATCAAACTTCAGATGGTATTGAAATACAATAATAGTAGCAAGAACAATTAAAGATGAAAATATTTGTTCCACTCATTGTTTGCTTTATTCAGTGTTACAAGAATTTTCTATAGAATACCAAGGCATTTACAGCCATCAGCTTCATGATTCAGTACTAAAATTTCAGATTGAAATTTTGACTTCTAGAAACATTCATAAGACAATTTGCAGCTTGACCACCTATAGTCAAGAATGTGTATACAGTATTTTGCAGATAAATGGGAATATATTTCCTGTAAATTGATATTCTAGCACCTAACCTAAGCAGTCATTGCTAATTATAAAGTCTACTATTGCATAAACTAACACATAGTGAAACAAGCATAAAAAATTCTGGTTGTCCTTGCATGGATTGACTTTTCTATGTCATAAAAAGGAAACTAGTGTCAACATTATCTCAATGGATGATTACAATTTCTGATAGGCATGAATGAGTTATTCCCTCATATGTTTTTAAAAGCTTGTGTAAAGTAATTATGCAATGTCTTCTGGAAGGGAGATCCACGTCCATGCCTAGTATGGTGTGTGAAATAATTATGCAATGTCTTCTGGAAGGGAGATCCACATCCATGCCTAGTATGGTGTCTGAGGGTATGAAACTCCTAAAATGCAGGATTTAGGGAGGGAAAAATGTGTGCAATCTTCCCCCTCCTTTCGCGGATGATAATAAAGCTATAATCATATTGAACAAATATGAACTGTGGTTAAGCTGATCCCCTGCTTAGAACAAGATTACCAATGCACTTGGATATTTTCAACTGTAAAAATTAATAGAAAGTTCACAAACACCCAAAAGCATAGCAGGTTTCAAGCTTGTCAGAAACAAGAAGCATATTAGAAGCCCTAAAATTTTGCATTCAGAATATGATTCACTGAAAAAGGGTTATAAAGGCCAACTACCATGAAATAAGTTCATATCAACTGAATGGTAAGCATCTCAACTTTCAGTTTAAAGCATGGCTCTGAGCATACCTCACAAAAGTTTCTGCCCATTCTTGAGCTGTGTGGTTTGTCACATGGAAAAAGTTATGTCGATGCCGTTTCTCTCTTTGTTCAGCTGACATAGTCAAAGCCTGGCGTATAGAATCAGCAACTTCACTAATGTTCCAAGGATTCACAAGGATTGCACCAGCACCTAGAGACTGTGCTGCACCTGCAAACTATAATGTCCATAAAGTAAATTAGAGGTCCAAAAGTGAAGAAGATATTCTATCATGGAAAAGCATATGGAATCCAACAGTTTTCAATGTTAGTTGTTCAGTCTAGGAAGTCAATTAATTACATTCCCAAAATAGTGAATATGTGATTCAACAAAATTTACCAAGTAAATCTACTATAGACTAATTTCTCTGTCTAGAAGGATTTAAACTGTAGGTAGCGGGGAAACAATGGGGTTGTGGTTAATCGGCATTCACTGCAGTTCATGTGGCTGCAATTGGGGACGATGCAATCACAAATGCAGCAGATGGAGTTTCCTTGTGACCAACATTATTGCAATCTCGTAACTGCAATTGCAGTTGCGGACTGCAATTTAGAACCCTGCTTTCTACTAATAGATAAAAAGTGCATACTAGGAAATAAAGAAAGCAAATCATGTAATTCCGATGCTTTTAAGATTTGGTCACAAAAAGGAACACTAAGCCCATCAAATGAAGACCTAGAGGAAAATTAGCACAAACACCTTAGAATACTCCACTTTTATGTGCACACACATGCATACCCAAAAAAAAAAAAAATGTTCTGGTTACAAACTTTGAAATTAATAGACTAAACTACCCTTTTATTTTGACACATTTTTACTGGAATACCATAATTATTTGGTTACTTTTTTTATATTAACTACCGTATGATCAAACCCTCTTTGTATAAAGGATTAGATTTACTTTTACTTTAATTTGCATACTTTTCTCATTCTGTGAGATTGTGGGGTTTTATAGTAATTTTCAGTTTGAATCCCTTAGGTAGATATCCACGTCATAGACAAGATCAAGGCAATTAGTGTAACAATATTTGCTTGCACAATTTCATGAGTCAATTTAGAAAACTGCATTTGCAATGTGCAGTAAGAATTAGAATATATATATATATAGATAGATAGATAGATATAGATATAGATATGTAGATTACATACATAATGATTTTGATATGTGAATGGTTAGTCACTGGCACTTAGATTTCAGACAAGTTTTGTTCATAGTGTCATTTCACCTATTTAAGTAGGATAGGCATGATATTTGATAGCAGTAAAGATTTTTAAGCGCCCCCCCCCCGCGGGGGGGGTTTTCTTTCTTTTCCCAATAATTCTGGATGCTATCCCCTCCCCTGTTCATCATCTTCTTACATTTTTTTCTTTTGTGTGCTAACCTACAACAGACAAGATATGCATTTTGATGATTTCTGCTAGCAAATCTCCAATTAACAAATACACTGTAGGCCCCATGTTTCTTCTAACCATACTCCTCCAAAGTGTGAAATCTTCAAATCTTCCAATTTGAAATACGTTTTGGGGCTTAATGTGTTGTTAAACCAGTAAGTTGTTACACTAGGTGAGTAAAAGGGGAAAGGGAGAAACTATGAGTGGTTTTAATAGAATTTCCATGTTCAACTAGATGTTGAGTAAGTAATGTCAGAAAAATCTTAATTCATGTTGCACAAATTTGATTAAGTATTTAGAATCACTAGTTACTTTTGCCTTAAATTATACAGAGTCCTTAAGGAAATAAAATTCTCTGATGTTCATGCTTGCTTGTTATGCAATAAAAAAGGAATTGCAAATCAATGCCAAATAAGATGAAATTATGCTTGCTTGCTTGTTATGCAATAAATTATCGCAATCTCGTAACTGCAATTGCAGTTGCAGACTGCAATTTAGAATTCTGCTTTCTACTAATAGATAAAAAGTGCATGCTAGGAAATAAAGAACAAAGCAAATCATGTAATTCCGATGCTTCTAAGATTTGGTAACAAAAAAAAACACTAAGCCCATTTTCTTTTTTTTGGTATGCATGTGTGTGCGCATAAAAGTGGAGTACTCTAAGTCTCATATCATCTTGTGTTTGTGCTAAGCACAAATTCAACTATTGTTTATCTGCAGTAAAGTAAAATATAGGCTGGTCTGAACTTCAACAATAGGAAACCTTTTTTTCTTAAGAATTTTTATCATGGTCTAAAACATTCCTAAATTCCACCTTTCTGCTTTCTGGAAAAATTTTTTTTTTCTCCAAAAGTAACTTGCATTTTAATGTCTTGTGAGCCCACATAACTGCAGGTAACAGATTATGGCCCAATAGCACAAAAAAATTTGAAGTAATTTGAGATAAATCAAGAGATAAAGCTTTGATCAGCTAAGATCAACTGAAGATTTCCAAAAGGTTTCACTCTTAACAAATTTTTGAAAAGTACTAAAAATCAAAGGTAAAGACAACCAATTTCTAAATAACGTGTGCTTAACCATAGAATCAGACAAACTTCCAGCATCCTGTATTTTAAGTAACTGTCAATTACCTCACTGAGAATGAGAACACCTTTCTTAGAATCTTGGCATGCCACAAACTCATAACTAACAAGGTTCATTCCATCCCTCAAAGAAGTTACTAGAGCTACATCTGTAAAAGGGATCAAAAAAATCATTGCAGGAAGCAGAAAAGCAATTAGTTAGCATAACAAGATTTGTGTATCTGTACACAGTATCAAAGAAACCACAAACACAATTTGTATAGCTAAGGTACAGCTGTTCCCACACATCTTAGCATTATCACATTCCTAGCCAATGGCAGCACCCATATGGAAGGTGGTGAAAAAAGGATATCTTTCGATTTACCTTATCCCATTCTAGAAGCACCAATGTCCCATGGCTGTTAAACAAGTAGCCATCTATGTCTCATTTAGTAGGCTAGCATCTCACTTCTCAATTGTGTTTAAAAACTCTAAGTGGTATTATGCATAACCACCAACTTGAGCAGGCACCATTTCAAATTTATTGTTTAGCTTATTTCAACTTGTCAAGCTTCAAAAATTTAGGGAATCGAGATGCATCCTTCTTCCCATTAACTGTAGCACTGAGTGAAAACTTTTGGAAACAAAAAGCCTAAAAGGATCAGATATTATTGAATGGATGAAAATTGGAAAGAAAAGAGCTGTATAATCAGTGTGTTCAAGGAATTAAATATTTAGCATGTATAAGAAGCACATGATTTGGTAAGAACCCAGGAGGATTTGTCTGTTAGAAAGATTGCCCAGAACTAGGACTGGGGAATAGTGACCAAGGTGTTATGCTCTGTTGCAGCATGGCAATGTTTACATCTAGAGAGGCACATCAGATTTCTTTGGGATCTACTTACATCTAGCTGCTACTTTGAATAAATTCTCATCTTGGCTTCCCCATTGATATCTCGAAGAGGCTCAAGCATGTGTAACTTGTTGATGCCCTACATTATTGAAGACATATTTATGTTTTTGTTTTCTTTTTTGTTCTTCTTTCCCCCATTCCCAATCAGAGAGGGATGCCTAGTGCACCTTTCTAATTTCATTTTCCTCTCATCTCCAGAAAATTCATCTTCCATCAAAAGAAAGGAAAACTGAAGCATGTACAAGTAGAAAAAGCTCCATAACCAGCAAAAGGAAGCAGTATTTAGCTGAATGTAGAGGTCTATCATTTTACAGGAATCAATAAATTGAAGCAAATTTGACTGAAAATTCCAGATAAGCCAAACTAAGGAAATAAAGACTAGCAGCCATTGGAACTGCGTTTGATAATGACCCCTAATGGCAGTACCCACTGTTCTAAATACCATAAATAAAATTGAAACAGCACTTACTATTGTAGAAACAATGAAAATGTTCTGATCCCAAAAATGTAGTTCAAAATACAAAATTCAGAGGATGAGAGTACCAGTGACAGCATACAGTGCACATAATGCGTGAAAGTCAAGAGAACGATCCTGTGGATAGAGAACAAACTGCTTTAGTAACGTTTCATCTTCTCATTATTCTATCTGACAACATAGGATCATCACAAAAAGAATAGGAAAGTTTTGGTTATAATGCAAAGTAAAGCTCCTAACGCTGGCCATTTATGCAGCAGCCACCCATTTCAAGGGAGGAGAATCAATGTCCCTCGAGTATTTCTAGCAACTTGCATCTCTCCATGTTCCTTTCCTCCTATCTAACTCTCGAAGATGTTGACATAAAAAAAGGAAACCTCCAATCTTTTCTCCGATGGGCAATAGCTTTGAGATGAGTCCAATGTGAAGAGTGCTTAACCTACTTCTAAGGATTGATGGTAAAGAATTTAATGACTGATAGGATGGATCTCTTCAAAGTGGGAATCAAAGATTTCATGGTCCCCTATAGAGGGACAAGAAAGGAAGGCACTCCAGAGGAGCCAGCCCAGCTTGTTTAAGGAAGCTTTGCCTGAGTAGGCACACAGGTAAAGCTTTTGCCTCTAGAGAAGCTTAAGGAAAAAATAACAAATTTTGACACACATGCGAAGATGCCTACCACTTTCTCATAGTTTTTTTTTCTTTTCTTTCTTCTTTCTTTTTGAGTAGAAATTCATAGAAGATTGCTTAAGCATTATGAGACATGTTTTGGGCAACAGTAAGTGCAGTTCATGACAGACCATGGGCCCAAAGGAATATATAGTGTTGTAACTAGAAGGAGTCTCTTCTTTTTGTTCCTGTTTCTAATTCTCGGATAATGTGAATTGTGAAACATTATTTTGGGATTTTCTTGAGGGACCAATCTACTTCACTGGCATTCCACATTTCAGTCAATGTAAGGTGATGTAGAAATTTTAGTATTGCAATGAACATAAAAGCCGAAAAAAAAAAAGACAAATAAATGGAATTTCAACAGTTCATTAATCCCTATTCTAGTATGAACAGTATTATAACTTCCTTCCCAAGCATAGGATCAGTATTTGACTATGCTTCAACAAATTCTATAATATTTGATGTTTGTGGAATATAATGCATCCAACAGATGAAGATAGAGCAAATGGAAAATCATATGCCCCTGAAAATATCTATTACAAAAAGTTCATAAGTAAAAATATAATGGGTAACCACAGTTATTTATTAAGAAGTCAAAACCATACCAAGTGGTGTATCGGAACAGTAGTCAATGTTCCAAATCTTCCATTAATGCACCCAACAATTTCATGGACCTGGCTCGTAAGCTTTTGATCTTGAATCCCACCATTTGAAAAAAAAAAGAAAATCAATTTCATGACTTGGAAAAGAGTTTTATGGAAGAAACCAATAAACTACAAAATATGTAGGAAACCTGGTGTAGGTCAGTGCAAGAGAAGTGGAAAAAAGGGAGAGAATGGGAAAAGTTTAGAGAGAATTACTAGACAATAAGGGAAGAGAAGCCAGAAGGGAGAGTACTGGAAGCAAGGAGTGAAACACAAACTCAAGCAACTACATATGAATAACAAGAGGCTTCCTCATAGGCACAAACAAAAGAAATGCTAAAAATAAGAAGTTTGAAGCAAAATAAAATTCCACAAAAGGACCATTAATAATAAAACTCTCACTTGGATCTTTTATCATTATCCATCAGAACCACTAAATCCCATTCTCCTCAGGAAAGATGGGGTGCTCATAACATATGTAACTGATAAATGCATGTGAAATAGATTGTATCTACTACAGGATGGCCATAATCTGGAATGAAAAATTGAAGTGCATCTCCACATCGCTATCTTCTGTAGCTTCTAGTTTAGGAAAGCAATAACATACGCAATCTGGAAGATTTTGCTAACTAAAGCATGGCAGAAGTGCTTAAGAGCCACAATTGCACTTTCATATCCACATCTTAGGTTTGGAGCTGTATTTTTGGCCAAAAAGGATTATCAAGATTTGGCCAAAGAAATAGATTAAAAACACATTCATTTGAAGTGAAAACATATGAAAAAGCATTTTGTAGGCAATAACACCAAGCATGTCAGTAAACATACACTCAGGAACATCTGTTCTTGTTGGCACGGCAATTTGCAACAAGACAACCTTGTCACGCCAGGAAGAGTTTTCCTCCAGAAACTTTTCAAATGCAAGAATTTTCTGGGGGATCCCCTTAATCATATCAAGGCGATCAACACCTAACATTACCTGTAAATTCAGAAAAGTAAAAAGCAGAATATAAGATGACTGAGGGTCTTCATAATTTTAAATGATCTACAATGAAAATGCTAAATATCTAAGGAATGGAGGAAATGGCAAAACATTTGAGATTTGGAGTTTAAATGCCAAGAATAAGTGGAACATAACCATCAATGTGGATGACAACAAAGCTAAGCATTTAATTGTTTACAAGTACCCACCAAATGCATACAAGCGCAAGAGGTTTAAGATTTACATATAATTTACTTAAAGAACTCAGACAACCATGTGCTAGATAAAACAGTCTTGCAACAGCCTAAGACACAGCAAAGCAAATTATGCATTTATACCAAACCAGCTATTGACAATGCAGAAACTCAAGTTTGCAATACTGCTGCATGTGCAAATTTAACCAAATTCAACCTGTTGGCCTATCCACTATCTTTATTAAGTCAGACTTTACAATGGAACAAACCAGAATGCAATGAGTGCGACCTGGTACATGGCACACAAATGAAAAATCCCAAAACTAATGGACCTGTAGATTCACTAATAATGGTAGCATAGCAGAAAAATTCAGATGTTCTTTCACAAATTCCTAGAATTGACTAGAAGATACACTTATGGTGATTTGATCACCCTTTTGCTCTCTTTTAAATTTCTAGGGATCAAGAATTTGCTTGTCTTACACTGATTATTGAATTAGAGATTCAAGGAACAGAAAGTACATAGCTCAAAAAATCAACTCAGCACAACAGCTTGCCTCCATACTCAAGTCCATTACCTTTTTACCTGCAAATCTATCCTTCAATTCTTTGATGTGCTCCTGAACTTGAGGGACCTCAAGAGCTCTTATGAATCGATCCGAATCTATCCCTATAGGAAACTGATTTGAAAAGAAGTCAAAAGAGCATCACGGGCATATACCAATGGCAACATGTTGCTTGTTTGGGGAAACATGATTAAATTCTTCCATGCTTCATGCAACATCAAAAGGAGTGAATTCAAGAAACAAGACTTGGAAATCAACATTTTTATTCGAACATACTGCAGCAACTCGAGTCAACCTCCCATGATCTTCAACTCCTTCAGGTGTGCCCTCTAATCCAAGAATGCGAGTACAAGCACTAACAAAGTGCCTTGCATAGTCATAGGTATGAAATCTGGAAAATAAAATTGAAATTTTCAGTGTTGCAGCATACACCAGACAATGATACAAGCAAAGATTAAACAAACAGTGCAAAAGTTTCTGATAATTGAAATGTGCAAGTAGACACAATAAAAGAATATGCAACTCAATTAATAATGGAATTCATACATGTGGATAATATCCTCAAACATTCACAAGCAACAGTAAAACCGAGAATTTTGTACCAAAAAAAAGTTCCAATGTGAAAATTCGTAACCAAAATCAGCCTCCGGATCAACCATTCCAACTCTCAAATGCAAATAAAAGCCATACTTCTGCATTTGCATTTACAAAAACTTAAAAGTGAAATTTACTTTTCTGAACACAAAGTTGCAACTAGTCCATGAAAGAAACAAAGGCATCACCTTTGAATAATATTCAGAATCTATGCTTCAACTAAAGTTTTTTCTAACCACATCATAAAGCAGCAAAAGAATGCAAACTAAGATGAATTTTAGTTGACAGTGAATCAACATGCAAATTCCAGAAAACACATAAGCATCTGCTTTCTCTGCTGTGTGGAGAGTTTCATCGATTTCCAAAGCCTAAGCTGTGATGCAACCTTCACTCATGTCCTTAAATTTGAATGGACACTTACAAATAATCCAATCAAGAATAATCACGGACAAGAAGATTGTCCTAATCTCAGAAGACAGGTTGAACAAGAGGTTCTTCTCAATGGTGGATTCTACACAAGCTCTTTACATTTGACCAAATTATATTTTCCATTTCTCAGTGGCAACTTTTAATAGATTAGATAGAATACAAGATGATCTAAAAGCATTGGAGCTCACCCAACTAAATCAGCAGCAAGAACTGAACGAAGTAGCTCTGATCGAGATGGCAGGGTTCTATGGATTTCAGACGAAGGAAATGGTGTATGAAGGAACCAGCCAACTTTCATATTGTTGTTGTGTTTCTTCAGGCATTCAGGGAGGAACATCAGATGGTAATCATGGCACCAGACAACATCACCCTCTTCATAGTAATCATTCACCACATCAGCAAACATTTCATTAGCCTTCTTATATGCTGCAAACTGAGACTGAAAACTTCTGGTCGTGGCAAGGCGATCTTCCTGTGGAAGCCCGAGGTAGTGAAAGAGAGGCCACAGTATGTTGTTGCAGTAGCCATTGTAATATTGATGAACTATCTCTTCATCAAGGAATACTGGTATGCATCTCTAAGATAAATGAAGGGGAGAAGATATTAGCAGGCCTAGAAAATAGAGATGGGTCTTATAGAAAAAAATGTACACATAAAAGCTCTCAATGTTAAGACAACTGAAGAATTTGCAAATTCAAAGAACAATAAATCTCAAAAGGATTCCAATTTCTCAAATGTTCAGGAGCAACATACCTTCTCAGCCAAAGCTTTAGTCAAAGCCTTCTGGCCGACCTCGTCTGGCACATTGACACCAGCCCAACCAATCCATCTTGCCTCAAACTCTTTAACACCTTTGATAACATCATCCAAAATCCATCAGGTCCTTCATTGTAAGATGAACAAGCAAATGTTCAACTGTAACATAATGCAGCAGAATAGAAGACATGAAAACAGGAGATATATACTCCTAGAAAATCCAGAAGACAAATTCCAAGCAGAAGAGCACAACTTGGTTAAATAAAGGATTTAGTTAGCCAGTCAGTGTCAGCTCAGTGAATCATCTTTTAGCCTTCCTCCCTGTTGAGTGCCATAATTTCTTAGCAAACAGTAAAGTGAACAAACATCACACAAAGAATATCTAAGTGACTCACCTAGAAGAGCACTGACCAGGCCTCCAGCACTTATCTCCAACGACCATGAATCTTCTCCTCTTCTAACCGCAGACACAGGTAATCTGTTAGCAACCACCAAGAGCCGTTGCTGTAAAGGTCTCCCATCCTGTTTATCACATCCCTCTTCATTGTCCCTTACAGCTGCAGCTGCAGCTTCCAAGTATTGTTCAATGTAAGAATTATTTGAGTTGTGACCCTCCCTCAATGGAAAACCATGTTCATAAGGTTCAGTCACCCTATGGTTATCAGCCAACTCACTTGAAAGTGAAGCCTTGCTGCTTTTCCGTAGCTCTCTTTCTCTCAAGAGCCTTTCAACGCGACCAGGGAAAGGGGTAGGACTACTGTTGTACTGATTTCCAGGCATAAGCTCACTCTAGTACCCGACCGCCAATTACCAAATGTATGAACTTCCGGTATTCTTAAACAATTTTATGCCCTGCACTGTGTTCAAAGAATGCGACACGATTCTTCAATAAGCACTATGAGCCACACAATACTCTTAATCTTCCAAATTGGTACTAACAAACAATAAAATATATACATATAGGCACTGACAAATTTTGAAAAAGAAAAAGAGCAAAACATATTTCTAAAGAATTAGATAACTTAATCACTAGTGAATTTGAAAGGCATGATCACCTTTAGCATATCCATCCCAGAAGAGAAAAGGATAACATAAAGAATGGAATCCACAGAATTGCAAGAGGCAATAAAAAACAAATGGGGTCTACACAAAATCCCTGTAACTCCAGCCCACAATTTTAAGAACCCACGTTCCCAATTGTTTCTCGCATATCAAAAACAGCATTACCAACTTCATCCATTTCCGTGAGACAAAGAAAAAAAAAAAAGATAAAAGAGGAGAATTCACAGATTGCCGAAGAGCAAAGCTGCAGCACTTAACACACATTGCATGAAAAGAACATACTATACCTAGGACTTATAAAAAAAAGAAAAAAATCGACTTGAACTAAAATCAAGTAGCCAAATAACGTTTGAAAGTCCAGTTCTTTGTCCACCTACCAGTACCAAAAGCAAGAACAAGAAGAACTCATCAATAACCCACTTACAAAAAGAGGCGGCTCACAAGAATGGGCTTGGCCACCAGCAGCACTCACATGAACATAAAGCAAGACCCAATCTTTGTGCTAGAAAACACTCATTTTCCACTGAATTTTGATTTTTTGGGAGATGGGTCTATCTATCGTGGACTTCAAAAAGGACGAAAAAAAAAAAAAGTTGAAAAAGGAAGCGGAAGGACAATCCTCGTGCGTATAAGACTAAGATGATACGGTACATAAAGAAGCCACAAGGCCATGCAGGTGACTCAGAAAGATTTTGTTCTTTTAAATATGGAAAGTAATTTATTTTACCCGATAATGGTCCCAAAACTGAAATTTTATTTAGGATCTGTCTACAGGGCAAAGGAGCCAGAGATTTGCAGTTTATTTCACTATTTATATGTTATGTTTTAAAAAATTTAATAAACTTTTCATCAAATTATATTATACCAACACATATTTATTATATTATTATTAAATTTTGTTATGTCTATTATATATAAAAATTTCGAAATAGCAATTGCATCATTATTTTAGCAATACACCAAAATATTGAAATTAAATGGGTTCTATTTTAAAGAGACTGCAAAAAAAAAATTTGAAAGAAGATGTAGTAATTATTAAAATTTTATTACAAAGCAAAAATAAAATAAAATATAATAAAATTTAAATTTATCGTAATTATTAATTATAATTAATATATTTTTCATACATAAATAATAAAAGTTTGTAATTAATATATATATAATTTAATAATTATTTTAAGTAAATCTGGAATGTATTTTTTATAATAATAATAAGGAGAAAAATAAGGTGTATATATATATATATATATATATATATATATATATATATTAATTATTATTTAAAAAAAAATTTTGGTTTGGTATTAGATTCTTTGATGACCCACCAAAATGCATTGGAATACGGTTCTTGTCCTGTTTCATTTATTTTTTCTAATTAATATCATTTTAGCTGGCATCCTTTTTTTTGAAAATTAATGCATGCTCGCTTTGGACGTGGGCGTGTTGGCCTGTTCTTGGTATTTTATCATTTTTTGTTTTCAATTCAAAACAATAATGATATGTTAATATTGATGGACAATAATTATGCTATTATAAATATTACACACAAAATTTGTCACATGTGTAGTAGAAATGGAAATTAAGAATAATATGCATCTCTCTCTCTCTCTCTCTCTCTCTCTCTCTCATCCAAATATCATCTTTTCTCTAAGACATTCCTTAACGTTATTTTCTTGTTGCACTCTATTTTCTTTTTCTCTTTTCTGATAGAATTGCATGATTACTGTTTCTTGTTGCGCTCTTATTTTTCCTGTAAATTTTCACACTCTACCTCTTGACTTTCTCTTTTCTTTTTTTTTCTTCGTTTTACGTTAACTTATTCAAGCTCCTCAACTCGCGTCTATTTCTAAAGGTCGGATAAAAGTTGTAACTATCGAATATTTTCATGCAACTTCTTGAAGCTAATAGCTATATAGTCATGGCAATGCACAATAGAGAAATATCTCCCAAAAAAAAAAAAAAAAAAAGGAAAAATCTCTTTTTAATTTGAATTAAAAGAGACGCATTGAGAAGCGGAAAAGTAGGGGAGGTGGTGATAAAAGAAGCATATTACACGGCTTTTCATCGAGCATGATGGCATATAAAGGCCAAAGGAAATCCGACAAACCCCAGGCATCGACAGAAAGGACAGTCCTGCACCTTTGGTTATCTGCTCTGCAAAGTGAAGGGCAAGTGGATTTCCTTTTTGTTTTGTGGGGGGGGGGGAGGAACGGGCAAGTGGATTTCATTTTCACATTATTATTGCCGTGGCCAGGAGCATATCCCATATAAGATTCTAGTGGAAGAGCCCCCCCGTGAGTTTGCTGTTGGCATACAGGCGCAGAGGATGCCCTGGTTGTCAAAATTTTCTGACCTACGCTGCTTTACCCTGCTTAGGGTTATTCCTTTGTTGCTGTCCTACGTTGCGTATTATTGTCAAACCACCGTTCAATCTTTTGGGGTTAATCGGTTTTTGACGTCTTATCAGAAGTTAATGCACCTTTTTGTCTGCATTTCTCATTGTTGAGCTTAATCAGTTAAACCCCAGTTTCAGTGGGATCTAACGCATGTATTTGGCCCGTTCAACCCAATTTCGTTTTCTCCTGCACTAGTTGGACTCATAACTTATTAAGAAGACGTGTTAAGAATATAAAATATTCTTATTAATAAATTAAAATTTTTAATATAATTTATAATATTGATGAATTTTTTTTAATTTATAAGTCCAATTACTTATAATTAATATTACCAAATGTTTATTTTACTGCTAGTTAATTAAAAAAAAGATATTTAGTAAAATTGTTATTTAAAGTTGTCGTTGAATTGCGAAGTCCCCCGAAACAATAATAACCTTTGATGTTATATTAATAATATAAATTTTTCTCCAATTTTTTTTCTGTTTTTTATTATTTTGATAATGGATGCCCTGAAGAAAAGAGATCTTTTATTTTTAAAATTTACTCTCTCTCTCTCTTTTTTTTAAAAATGGAATTATTAATGCCTTACAATTCAAAAGGGTAAGAAAAGGAAATATCAGAAGAGGTTCATCCAACCATTGCATTCCAAAAAAAAAATAAAAATAAAAAAACAAAACTTGTTTTAAGAATGTTAAGGAGGAATAAAAAAACATGTTATGTTAATAGGTTTTTAATCTGATTTGTATGTTAATAGGTGTTTAATTAATGAATTAAGATAAATACTATCTATCTTTAGTAGTTTAATCCAAATAAAAGGGGTTTTTACTTATCAATAACTAGAAGGCATTAAAATGCATATTCATTACCATTTGATGAGTTGTTATTTGAAGAGTTGTATCAACAATGAGTACCTCTCAATAATGGCATAAAGAATCTTTATCCAGCATCAAGCAGCAAACACTACATAAGCTTTCACCTCTAGTGAAAGAGGCAGATGTTGTTAATTGTTGTCAAGATGCTTTAGATCCTACAGACAAATATGCTTATAGAGAATCGTTTTCAGGCATACACTTCGTAAGCTTTACAAACAACAATATTGAGGTAATTCATTAACAACAACAACAATTACGAGTAGGGTTTTTTGTTGTAATATATGACTAAAATTTGAACAACTATAATTTTACCATATGGTCTCAATATTGAAAGAAAAAAAGAAAGCGCATGTATTCAACTGATCACTAGACTGTCATTGAACAAGCAATCCTGTATTGAAGTAGATCTTTACCTTTCAAGCAAGTGAAAGAAATCAAGGCCCTTGAGTCTTTGTCTTCTCCTCTTCTCTGCCTGATGATGCTGGTTTTCAATCAATCATCAATCTCAAAGCTACGCAGGGAGAGAAATGGCAGTGTGCTGGCGGCTTCTACACACACTTTTTAGAAACTGGCAGTACCCTAAAGAGAAGAGGTTTGGTGCTGGGGGGCAGGGGGAGGGGGACTCGTTAATTTATTTAAAGAAACAACCAAAGGGGGCATTTTATTCTGGAAGACACATACCACCGCCAATCAGCCATGCTTTTTATGGGGTAACCACAATAGAGAGAGTAACTTTGGGGTAGTATGTGGGATGAGTGTGAGTGGGAGTGTCACTTTTTGTATACATGCTTTGTTAATTTTTGGCCAATCATGTGAAGGGAATTTGTTTCCTCCTCTTTCCCACTTCTTTCTCCTGATTTTCCCATTAAATTCTTTAGAAATGTTAAGAGAGACGAAAAAAAAAAAACAAAAACAAAAGGATACAAATATAAATATAAGCAAACAAATATATAATTAGAATTAATAATTATAATTAACATACTCTTTTATACATAATAATCAATCAATGATAAGAATTATTGAATAATTCGGATACATTTCTAATCTTTCGTGTCGTTGTCCTGAATCAGCTTTGTTTTTTTTTATACAAATACAACAAGTAAATTTTACCCCTCACTTTGATTAATTCTTTTATAATAACCTTTTCTTTTCTTTTTAACTAGTTATGTTATTTTATTATTTAAAGTTTCTAACTTGTTTAGAGCTTTCGAAGGTTCACCGTCGGCACAATCCTTTCCATTTCTTCACCACAACGCAATCGGTTAATGTTGTGTTAATATTAAGAAATCAATTAGTTTGATTGCCTTTTTTTAATTATTTTTTTAATTTTCAACTAAATATATAGACGAATTACAAATTCCTCACCCTATTTTTTGAATCAAACATTATCAGCGAAAACAACCAAAAGGAGAAACTAGCCTTTTTTTTTTTTTTTTTTCCTTCTTCTTTTTTAGTACTCTCTGAATTCATATGTGTTTTGATTAAACAACCCAGAAATTATCTCTCTAATTGACGCAAATGCATTCCTCTGCCGCCGGCATTCTCTTCCATAGAATATTTTTTCTTTTTTTCTAGTCAATCTTTAGTTTGACAATTTATTGAAACTTTTGTCCCTTCTCGCTAATAAATTAATCAAAGATGAGAGAAGAATACAAGTGAAAGTAGTGGCTCTAAGTGAAATCTGTACTCGAAATTATTTTTTTTTTTAAAGAGAAAATAAAAGTTGAGTTATTCTCTTGAACTCAATTGAGACCTTTTCTCTTGTTATTAACTGTGAAAATGGGGACCAGGGAGACGATGATTACTTCTTTATGCCTCGGTGTATGTATCCCGTCCTCGTTTTGGGCTGTCACAGTATACGAGTTGACATGTTGTGCACCCTCCCGAAGCTTTTTGTTCTTTTTCTTCTTGACTGTATCATATAATCGGCACAAATAAAGCCCATGTCCGTTCACTTTTTTTCCAGATTCCAATTTCTTTCACAACAATGAATCTTATTATATATATATATATATATATATATATATATATATGCTTCTTGAAGTAATTAATTTTTTTTTTGTTCGTGAAGAGAAATTCCTTTCAGTTAATTGTTCGTCTAATTTATACAGTTTTAAGTTTGTCTCTTATTATTAGGTTAATTATGGATGATTAGCTAATTTACAAAAATATAAAATCAAATCAAATGAAAGATCGGATGCATATGCTTGAAACAAACACTTATTTACACAAGACTAAGATTTGGGTCTTAAATAAACTTCAATTAGACGAGTGGGTAGAGAGAGAAAAAGATGGGTCGTTGAGAGGCCAGGCGGTGGGGGGGAGAGAGAGAGAGAGAGAGAGTGGCATGGATGGATGTGGCTTTGTGAGCCACCTGATCCAGTTAACATAAAGTTAATGGCCAAGGTAACAAAGCACCAAAATTGACAACTTCTGTAAAATTACTGACCTTAATTGAATGATTAAAAAGTTTTTGATTCGGATTAACAAAGTCACATAAAGTACTAATCAATTACTCGCTCGTATATGAACGCTAAATTCTATTATTATCTAAGAGAGACCCAAAAAAGAAAAGTTTTAAAATTTCATTGAGAGAAATTGGGATGAAGATATGTGAAAAGACACGTTCTAGATTGGACCCACTGAAGGGGACAGAATAAGAAATAAAACAACGGACTTTTGATTTGAAGAGATCCCCATCGCATGCACGTAGCAATCCATTAGGATTTTCTTTTATTCCATTCACCGCACCGAAGGTTTCATTCATTCATTCTTTCTTTATTTATTTATTAAAAAAGTATTTCGACTATTAAATTTATAATTTCAATATTAATCTATTTAAAATTTAATACTATATATTTAATATGAATATTTATTTTATATTTTAAAATAAAAAATAATAATGATAAAATTAAATTTAAATTGATCAAAAAATATATTAAATTATTAACTAAAATACTGATTCAAACAAATAATTTATCCAATTTATGAATAGTCAACATTATAATAATCATCATTTCATAATGTCTTTTTCTAAAAGCCACACAAACTTTAGGTGACCTTATCCGGTGAAAGCAGCTGTCAGATTCTCCTACTAATTTAGTCCAGCCGTGTTGCAACCAAATAAAGTGCAAAATGACACTAAACACACATAAAGTTGAGTTATGTGAGATGTTAGGAAATGGTACGTGTCGAATAAGTATCCTCGAGAACGGATTCAATAGAGAGAGAATGTGAAAGAAACAGAGAGTGTTGAGAGATACTGAGAATTGATGCATAGACACATATAATTGACATTCAAAATTTTCTTTTTTTTTAAAAAAAAAATAAAGAATTATTACGACTTAAATTGAAACTTGGCTTGACGAGAGAAACTATTAATCTATTTTGTAAACAATTTTTCATTTTTATTTTTATTAACACATCTTTAACTGTGTGTCCCAATAAGAAGATTATATCACAAGGATATATAAATGATTGGAATTAAAATTATATTACAAGGGAGTTTGTGGCAAGATTCCAATGTTTTTTTTTTATTTATTTATCATTTTCATACCAAATGCAGTATCATCAAATCCCAACATTCATTTTAAACGCCGGAATCTCACATTGAGACAATTATTCATTTTAAACTTATGATGTTGACAATAACTGGACTAAAAACAAAAAAAATAATAATTTTGACAACAATCTTATCCATTCTACTTCAAATACCCCCTTTTTTTTTAAAAAAAAAAAAAAAATCTTGATGATTACTAATCTACAATTTATTTGGCGTCCATGTATATCTTAACTTTATACAATTTTCTTAGGTAGAGCTTTGGTCTTACTTCTTGAAGACTACTAGAGTCGACCATCGTTAGTAATTTACGTTACTAATTGTTGATTCCAAAAGAAAACCTTCTTGGCTCCTTTTTTTGTTTGTGTGGTGTGTACATAAAGGTAGGCTGAGTTGATACTCACTCGAGTCCCCCAATAGATTCTCACCCTTGGACACTACGTACCCTACGAGAGCGCGACCACCATACAGAAGAAGGCAAGAGAATCTCCAATTTCATGACACTTTTCCAGACGCACAAAAGTAGACGGTGGATGTGGAGCACAAATCTACACTAAACCCAAAAAGAATTGTCCACGGTATGTTATCTCCTTTTTGCCCTTTTCGTTTCTGTCCATTAAAAACCCTAACAACTTATCCCCTCGTTAGTAGTCCAATAATTAAAAAGATTTGTTCATACCATGAGGGTTAGGAGTTCAATTCTCGTCAAGATATTTGTTAAGGTTAAATGTTCTACGCACGCACAGTTTTAGAAGTGACTAATGACTTTTTGTTATATACCATAAAATTTACCTTCGTGCGGATTCTTTTGGTGAAACTATAGAACACAACCTAACAAAATAAATAAATAAATAAGTACCCTAACAACCTACACGATATGAGGTACCGCATTAGCTATGGTGATGATTTTAGTACTTCTATTCTTCCGCGAGCTCTCTTATTTAAACAATAGGTGAAATTTAAACTAAGATTTAATGCACTCCTTAATTCGTATCCATGCAATCCACACTGATAACGGTCACGAAAATACCATTATTTGGAGAAATTATAAGATAGATTAGGTTGACCATATGCCTAGACAGCCTTTTAAAATTTAGTTTCATGATATGTTTGGAATGGTTTAGTTTAGACACTATATAAAATAAATCAGATTTTCATCAAGTGGTTGGTTTATAAAATCATAATCAAACAATGAGAGTCTTTTGAAGGGCCAAGAGCAACGTGCAGTTCTCTCGACATAAAATGAATAGAGAGAGAGAGAGAGAGAGAGAGAGAGAGAGAGAACAAGTGATCAATCATTGAGGAAAAACCAAAAAAAAAAAAAATGAGGCCAATTAATTTATTACTTATTAGAAGGAAAATTGTATAATGGTGGGGCAATGGCATGAGTGTTATCTCTGCAACGCATGGAGATGCTCAAGGTGTAGTGGGAGAATATGATTCTTCTGTCCAGAATCCCCATCTTGTGGGTTCCTTTGAGATGACACCTTGTTTGTTCTAAGTTGCGTGAATAGAAAAGAGTACTATTGTTATGAAGGGACATGCCAGTGAGGGTCTGAGATTCTAATCCGAGAGAATGTATAGGTTTATAAAAATAAAAATAATTATTCTTATTATATAATTTAAGACGCAATAGGCCCGATAATCAGTAAATACATATTCTCGGAAGTATGGGTTTTGGGTTCTTTCCACAACGTTCAATTTGGGTTGCGAGTATATAATCGAGGAAATTGACGGCCTATGGGGTTAGCAAAAACGTTACTTTGAAACCATGATAAACAACTAGAGGGTTTTCGTTTATGGGGTATTGTGAAATTTCGAATGACTGAGTAGTCAATAATTAATTAATTAATTAATTAATTAATTAATTAATGACTTAATTAAACAATAATTATACTAATTAGCATAATTAATCATTTGTTACAATAATTAGTTTGAGAATTAAACAATAACGATAATCGAATTTGTTAATTTTAGAGTTATTTACCACATGCAATTATCAAACGCAGATTTAGTTGAGAAAATAATAAGCAAGGTTAATTTTCTCGATGATAATTAAAGTTAATTATAAAATTAACAAAAAAAGAAAAAACTATAAAACACCCGAACAGATAGTGAAATATCTCAAATGATAATTATTAACTTTATGATTAATCACCGAATTTGTTAATCATGCAGGATGTTGATTACAATTATACTCATTTTGGAGCTTGAACCTGAAGTTAGTTATGTTGGAGGTAACAGCGACACCCATAAAGTAATCACAAGTCAACAAGACCCAGACTTTGTTTCTGCTGAAGGGAATGACACTGATGATGAACAGGACGATGATGATCTAATAACGGATGATGAGGACTATGTGGATCAAGTAGGAAAACAAAAGGATTTAAGAATATGAGAGCATTTGGACGCGAGGCTTACCAGGAACCACCTCTGGTAAGGGGTCAAAGGACTGCCAACATTCCCAATAATGATGCTGATGCTAATGAAGTTGGATGGGTCAGTGTGTGTGAGGATCTTGACGTTGAAGTTAACTCTCCGGTTAGCATTGAGAACGATGACACGGAACTTCAAACCAAGAGAAAGAGGAGAAGTAAAAGTACGAAGTATTTGAGCCTACTTGTGAGCACAGAAACCTTGAATTTACCAGTATGATGAGGTTTGTGGGTCCTATATAATTTAAGGAATGCATTCAAAGACATGTTATTATCAATGGCTACACCATCACATGGAAGAAAATTAGCTACCAAAAAATGGAGGTTGTGTGTGCCCAAAGCTGTGCATGGAGGATTCAATGTTGTATGCTGCCACTTCTAATTTTTTGCGAAATGAAGTCAACTGGAATTGACACATATTCTTATTGTTTTGTTGTGTAGGATTTATGTGATGCAGTAGGAGAGTTGGTGTCACTTGCTAAGCATAGGAACTACGAGACAATCACAAAATTAGAAATGCATAACAGCAAAACATCAACTGTATCCTTTTTTCAAAGCCTTTCAAATGTGCATTTTCTTGCAACAAGATCTTTTTTTTCCCTCTTTAGTTCAACCACTTCTTATGAGTTTTTTCGATTTCATCACCTATCATTTGGATTTCATTCTTCTTCGTCTCAATCTCAACTTGCAAAATGTTAATCAAGCTCGAATGCATGTTGTTTCGCTCATCAATACTATCAGCTCTAACTTCTATGTTCTTGCTTCTTCTCCCAAGTGAACTTATTACCCTCTCATAGATTTCTCCTACTTAAAGGGTAATACAATCTTAAAGATTTGCACTCCTCGTGCTTCTATAAGCAGCAAGTCAAAAATTGTCGTCTTGTTATTACTCCATGAGGCGTACATTTTGGCTGGCACATCGGCATTGCTTAGGAGGTGATCTCGTCTCATGCTTGTAGTAGATGATCATAATCCACTGGAAATATCGACACTTTCTGCTTGGCTCCATCATTCGAAGCTTATAATCCAATGCTCAAGAGAGGTGCATCTACAAACTTTTCAACGAAATCTCTCTTGTTTGAAACTCGCCACTTCCATTTCAGAGAGGTTTTGTCTCTTTTATTCTTCTAGCTCTCTCCCTCTTAATTGAAGCTGTTCTTAATTAGGGTTTCATTCTATAGGATTAAGGCCTTTTTATTTCACTTATTATTCTAATTTTATTCTAATTATACACTTATTGTTCTAAATTTTCTATTCTAATTTTATTATTTTCAATTACATTAGCAGTATAATTATTTTTACTTCAAAATGACTATAAGTAATAATTAGTAAGAGTAGAAACAACAATTTTTTAAGTCTCAAGCCATTCCGTGTTACTAATATTTTTGACTCATAAAATTATCACATTTTAATTATCCTACTACTTGCTTTGACAACCATTTTCTTGAATTTTTATTGAAATCATAATTAACCATGAATTTAATATTTCACGATTTTATTTTTCCATTTCTAAATATATACTGCTAATGCCTTTAAGTCTCCCTAACAAGTAGCGACTTGATTGAAACAATAGGTAATGATTTAGCTGCAACAAATTGAAGTTGAGAGATCCGAATGCAACTATGTGTAGAGTTTAGTGAAAAATCATGTTAATCGTCTGTACTAATGTGTAAATAGCTGGCATGCAGCAGTCGCCGTCTGTTTAGTAATTAATTACAACAAATCAAATTAAGATGATCAATTTATGCCTTGGTGACGAGTTCAAGGATTAACGTTATATTTATCCACTGAAAATGTATCCAATGATTGCTACGCCAAACTAAAACAATCAACCAAGTCATTACATTGATTCAGTTTTTTTTTTTTTTTTTAACGGCATTTCCAATGTGTTACCACATACT
Source organism: Bruguiera parviflora (assembly GCA_019804595.1). Taxonomy (NCBI): domain Eukaryota; kingdom Viridiplantae; phylum Streptophyta; class Magnoliopsida; order Malpighiales; family Rhizophoraceae; genus Bruguiera; species Bruguiera parviflora. The sequence continues at coordinate 819,145 of CM034052.1, read as the reverse complement.
ATTAAATTACATCAATTACACTTAGCTAGATCTACCATACATCATCAGCCTCATACCCTACTCATTTGTTAACTCTCCCATCCCCAATTCAGCTAAAAAATAATAATGATGATTCATCCATGTCGTATGTTATTGCATGCTCTTAAGAGTTCTTTAATGCCCTTTTTGGCAATTTCTAAGCAACAAAGCAACTTTTTGTTAAAGACAATTTTAGACATTCTAAAAGCTTCTTCAGAATTATGGACATTCCCCATTGTATTATGGGCATTTTAAGCTTCTTCAATGAAAAACTGTAATTAACTAGCAATCAAGACATTCTAAAATTATGGACATTAAGAGGAAATTCTCTACTACACCTTTACTAATTGAAAAAAGAGCTAATCATCCAAAACAGAAACCATGACATTAGTGAAGAACGAGGAGAGATCCATCAACCTTGCATCACAACATCATGAGATATCAAATCAGAAAATGGGGATATGTACAATTAGCCACACATTTAACACACAATAAGAAGTTAAACATAGCACATACCATGGACAGTTAACGTGCTTCGACGCAACCTGCTAGCGAAGAGGATGGATTGTAGTCTGCTACAATTGGATCATAGATTAGAAGTTGCAGAGAAAGCATGGATATGCCAAATACAAAAACAAGATAAAAGGATAATGCAAACACCTTCTGATTCCACTTGCAACCAATCCCGTGTGCATATGAGAGCCTGTCGAGTATCTGGACTTAGTGAGCTATGATAACTATCAAGAACTCGGCCTCCAAGACTGAACCCTAATTCTGGCACAGCATTTGACATTGGAGTCCCAAGGACATCACGAGCCATCATAGACAATACAGGGTACCTTGGTGTGTGGACTTTCCACCAGTTTAAAATGTCAAAGTCACTGCTGTTTCGAGGAAAAACTGGTTCATCTAAATACTTGTCCAGATCAGATATTGCTGTTTGAGTTTGAGAAGTCTCGTGAAGGAATTTGTCAAAGCCCTTTAACCTATCCCTACAATCAGCACTAGTACTAGGCAAACTACTGCCAGGCAATGCCGAACCTTGATCCACCATCCTTGAGCAGATAGAGTACGCATTAAAAAGTTCCTTAACACCATCAGAAACTTCCTTTATTCGATCCAGGGCAGTACTACCATAAATCTGGGAATAGTAATACTCCACCAACTTCAGCTTGAATCGTGGATCTATGACAGCTGCTACTGCCAATGCCAAACTACACTTGGTCCAATAATCATCAAACTTAGCTTTCATCTTTGATGCCATGGAACTAAGGAAATTGTCAGGACTCTTGCACAATTCAATTAATTTGATGTGGACATGACAAATTTCAGAAAAGTATATATTTGCAGTTGGACTTTTTTTCCCAGAAAAAGTATTGGTGATCTCAACAAAAAGCCTTAAATGATCTTTTATTGACTCTGCCCATTTCCATTCGGTATCAGTTAAAACTGATGTGTAGGCTGGATCATGCTCTTGCAAGAGACAAAATACACCCTTGTACTCTAATGCAGTTTCAAGCATGGTGTATGTCGAGTTCCATCGGACTGAGGAGTCAAGAACCAAATTCTTTTGACCATTGATTCCAACTTGCTGGGCAATCTCATTGAACTTCCCTTGAGTTACCTGCGAACTTTTAACATATCTAAAGCTTCCTCGAATCTTTTGGGCCACATCTTGAAGTGCCTCTATGGCATCCTGAGCGATCAAATTTAGAACATGAGCAGCAGAGCGTACATCAAATAGTTGACCGTTACCAAATAGAGGCCTGCTTTGAGCTATTTGATCCTTGATTCTGAGGACAATATTATTGTCTGTAGAGGAATCATCAAATGTCATGGCAAACAACTTACATTCAATGTCCCACTCCATCAGACACTTAATGATCACTTCTGCAAGCATATCATCAGTATGAGAAGAGTCTAATGTCACAAAGTTCAAAATCTTCTTCTGTAATTTCCAATTCTCGTCAACATAGTGTGCTATCAAACACAAGAATTCATCATTTTCTGGGGAGGACCACATTTCAACAGCAAGGTTTACTCTTCCATGGAACTCATTTATCATCTCATAAACTTTCTGTTTCTCTTTCATGTAGATTTCAATACAGGAGAGTTCAATTGAGCTACTTGGCACAACCTCAAACAAAGGCTGAAGATTCCGGACAAATATCTTGAAACCCATGTGCTCAACCATGGCTAATGGATAACTGTGCAATATTATCATGCGTGCAAGATCAAGCTGACTCCGCTCTTGATCATACCTACTGCTTCCAATACCAATAACTTCATCTCTTCTTGGCCCCTGATCATACTTTATAATCGTGGGCTTAATATATTCATCTTTTCTTTGTCCTTCATCATAGCTGACATTAACATTTGTAAGGCTAAGGGGAGTTTCCCTTTTCCTTCTCTTTGCTGCAAGTAGCTGTGAAACATCATAGTTTGATCTCTTCAAACATCGCATCAGGTGATTTCTGAGATGTGTTGTTCCACTATTACTTGATCCACTGAGTTTCTTGTTACAATGTACACAAACAGCATAACAAATGTCAGCCTTTCGAACTCTTTCAAAGTGATTCCATACAATGGACGTCAACCTCTTTGGTTTTTTGATAGCCGAGTCAGTTGATACTTCCATTGCATATATTCGATGGAGCACCACTCTGCATATTACAAAAATCAAGAGAAAAAAAAAAAGAAGATAATTTGCAATTTGATATAAAAATGTGTGCTGCTAGCAATTTCTGCAAAGTCAATTAAATTGAGGTCATAAAATCTTTGGATATCAATCACATTTACCAAATATTACTTAACAAAATAAGATCATAAAAAACCAAAGAGGCCAGGACACAGCCAATAAATACCAAGTGCATTCCATATCGAAACTTGCTTCAATAAACCTAAGTCTTATAGCCTTAGCCAAGTATTGTAGATATAGGACTTGTAATAGTTGAGAATTTTCTAGTCTAATGTGATCTAAAATATTTACAAATCATCTTTTTCTTATCCACTGAAATTTACAAAGCATAGGATTCTCTCGCATTTCCTTTGTATTCCTCTTTTCTAGCAATCACACGCGAAACCGGATAAAACCACAGCAAAAGTGAACAACCGTGAAAATGGCGGGTCTAGCCAGTCCACAAGATGCAACCCTCTAACAAAATTAGCTGCACACACAACAGCCAAAAAGAAGCAAAACAAGAAAATGATTCAAATTCAACTCAAACCTCCTCAACAGATTCAAAGCATAATCCAACATTGTGCACCTAAATTAAGAAACCATTCATAATTCTCACCAAAAAAAATAACGAAAATTTGAAAAAAAAAATCAGAAAATATCATTTCAAGATCTAGAATTTCAGCTATTAATAATCATCAAATCATATAACAATTACACGGACTACTAATCACCTAGAAGCTTACCTTTTGTGCCTGTTTGTCGAACTGCGAATAGTCCGACAATCGGATCCGGAAGTTCGGTTTAAGGATGACCAGGAAGCCTGAGGACGAGACGATCCGACGCCCAGGTTTGTTTTGGAGAGAAATTGGGTAAGACCCGAAAAGATGATAAGGACCCACTTCACCTTTTCCCGGGTCAAACATATAATAATGTTATTTATTATCAAGTTTGGAAATTGTTATTCACTTTTTCTTTTTTTTTTTTTTTTTTTTTGAAACATTAGTACCAACGAACGCAGAGAAAATAAAAAATAACAAAATAAAAAGGGGTCCTTGGGCAATACTTGTAGCGAATTTGGGTCCGACTTAAAATGGGTTGGGTTTCATAGGTTGGCAAGAAGTGGGTCAGTCTAAGTATCCGGGTCGTCAAATCGGTTGAAGCCTTTTGAGTTGGGTTCGTTCACCCCTCGAATTTTGTGGTACATTAAAGCGCAAATTACATAAAATAGTAACACGAGTCATTACAAATTTGTGCTCAATATATACGTCATTTTTTTTCTTTTTAATGTCAATCACCGATTGGTCTAGTCTAATAGTTTGAAATATTCATTTGTATTATGTAGTCTTTTCTTTTTTTCTTTTTTTTTTCCTTCAAGGGATTACAGGTCCAACCAAAGTCACAAGGCGCCTACATATGTTAGCGTTAGCAAATGCACCACGAATGCGACAGTTGCAACAGTTCATCACAAGTAGGCACCATGGCAGCAAAGTTTAATCCGGTTTACAGTTTCACGTTGTAGCTCCATCAGTCTCCCCTCCCGCGACCCTGTCGACATTTCTTTGTGTACATCAGAAGCAAACGAATTAAAAGAAAGGGTCCCTTAAACGAGGAAAGTATCCAGCATGACTGGTCTTGCAAAATACACGACCATCAAGTTTTAGCTCACAGCCTGAGAAAAGAATTTGCAGAAAAGAAAAAATTTAGTATTCTTGCGGCAAAGGAATCTACTAAACCTAATTTTCTACTTACGTGAACATTTGGGGACGGCTACGAGACAGCTGAGGCCGCTTTATTGGGGAGAGAATCAAGTTCCTTAATGTCATGGAGGGGTTTGCAGCTCCAGCCCCAAAGGCAGGATGAGCAGCAGTTCTTCTGTTCGCAGCATCAAGATGAATAGATGTTGGCTTTGCCGGAGAGCCGCCAGAGATGTCAAAGGGACCAGAATTAGAACTGTTCTGTCTTGCTGGCCATTCATCTTTCCTAGGACCTGGAGTTGGTGGAGTAAAGACCGACCAATCTGCAGAAAATAAGTCAACTGGTTTTGGAGATGTTTAAGCAAAAAATGTGAAATTCAATAGCCATAGGTTCTAGCATTTTTGGCAAGCAAACATTTATAATAAGAAAACCTCTCAGGTCTCATCTCCAGCAAGTGGGGCCATATGCTGTCATTTTATTATGTCAGAAAAAGAATTACCTTTTCGGATAGGGTCTCTGTTATCCATCATGTTAGCTGCTGGATTGGAGAACAAATCTGCGTCATTTCTAAAGAAATTGCTTGCCGGTTGGACGGCTGACCGTTTCACTGACTCATACTCACTTCTCAGTTGATCATACATTTCATCAAGTTTTCTCTTCTGCCTGGAATTTGAGCACAGAAGTGATCTATAAGCTTCTAAATTATGGAACCGAAAGTTCTAGACACAGTAAAATAGACTAACCTGGATTTCTCAGAAAATTTTTCCTGGAGCTCTTGTTTATCCTTGGACAAGCTTTCTATCTCTTGTTCCATCATTTGACACCTCTTGGCCATTTTTTGATATGCAGTATGCACCTGCTCCAATTTTTCTGTAAACTTTTCTTGCATGGCCACACATTTCTGCCGGCACTGAGCTACAATTCTATTCATCTTGTATTGCATCTCCAATTCCTTTTGCCCAATATAAAACATCACACTTCTGTATGCACTCTTCATCACTAACTTCAGTTAAGAAAGAGCATCATGTTGTCCTCTGGCAATTTTGTTACCAAATTGACAGGAATCCTTGTATTTATAATTTGTTTTCCCTCTCAAATTAAAAAGAGAAATTGGAATTACAACAAACCAATCTTTAAGTTTGTATTCCCTACTCCTCCCCCATTTACAGCCGATGAATTTTTGAAAAAATAGATCGAAAAAAAGAGATGAGAAACATTGGAAATGATGAAATCACGAACATAAAAGAGTAAAGGATACATATCTGTGGAGACACCCCAGCCATGACCATCTGCAATTACGGTAACAAAGTGGCAAAAAAGAAAAAAGGAAGAGGAAAAAAGGAACTAGAAATTAGTAACGCCATGCTGGCTTAGGTTGCACATTATGGATCATTGTAAGGATTTTCACTAGGGCGAGGTAATTATCATATAAGCAGGCCGTTTCAACTAGTCTACGTTGGGTACTTGCTTACACTTATCCATTCATCATTTGGATTGACATCAACAGGTTTCATAAGGCTGACAAGTGGAAAATGAACGTTAGTTAAACTCAAAATCAGCAGAACAACATAAGCAAGAAAAATCAGCAAAAGCCGCAGCAAATACTCCTTTGTGTTAATGATGCTTAATAACAGCCATAAGCACATTCAACAGAAACATGCGGATGATCAACAAAGGAGTCCAACTAGGCACACAAAGCGAGGGTATCCTAACCCAGCACAGAAGAAATGATATCTTTCATGCCACTAGTTTCGAAGGCAATCCAATTTTCCGAATGTGCTACTTTTCTATTCTAAATATCTATGCTGGTAATTCTAACGCAATACGGAAGAAAAAGAAAAGCCTAATTTCTGACATAATACAAACTTGAGAAGAAAGTTTTACAAAAATAACTTAACTCGCCTCTTTGAGAGCACCTGATCGCAAATTGGACAAGCCGCGTCGTTGCTAAGGATCTTGCTGGCATCATCCGTACCTATTCATATTATTTAAAGGATTTCATGCATTACATCTGTGAGAAGGAACAAAAATCTACGAAATGGCAGAAATATTCTGAGTTGGACGCATACATAACAGATGGCCACAAGTAGTGGAAACAGCTCGGCCTTCCAGTTCTCGCCAGCACGCATTGCATCTCATTTCAGCCTTCAGTCTGAGACTTCAATCCCACAACACATCTGCCCAAAAATAATTTCCAAAAATACAAAAAAAGAAATGAATCCCTAAGTTCGTTCGATTCCGTCGTTTGAGACATTTTCTCGCCAACCAAACAGAAGAGAGAAGAGAGCACAACGCACGCAAAGAAGAAACAACAGGCCGCGCAGACAAGGAACGAATCGAAACGGAAAGCTTAAAAAGCAAAAAATCAAATTCACAATCAATCGTAAAGGATAATCTTCTTGCCGAGAGAGAGATAGAGAGAGAGAGAGAGAGAGAGAGAGAGAGAGGAAATCGAACGGTATCGAACCAGAGAGAAATGGCGGGAAGCAATTGATTTTGGAAATTTATTTGGATTTTTTTTTTAAATGGCGGCCGGGCAGGTCCCTGCTCTCTCTCTCTCTCTCTCTCTCTCTCTCTCTCTCTCGCATAATATATTTATTATGCACCATTTCTCATCTCAATATATAGTAATAATAAAATTTAAGGACAATAGTTTAATTGATAATTAATAATATTATCCGAGTCATAATTTAATTAATATTTTAATATATTTTAAAATAAATTTATGTATTTAAATATTTAATAATAAATTTTTAAATTTATTAATATTAAAATTAAATATAAAAAATTATTCAAATTAATAATATTTAATTAATAAATTTTTTATAATAAAAATTAAATAAAAAAACTAATAAATAATCATCTACATCAGTCCGTAAGTATAACAATCACCTTTTTTTTATTGTCTTATATGTATTAAATATAACAAATCACTTAAAGTTAGGCTTGGTTTGAATTTTGTAAATATATATATATATATATATATATATGAAAAAAATTATAAGAAAAAAATAATTTTTTATTAATTATTCAAATAAATTAAAAGTAAGTAAGAAACAAAAATAATATAATTTCTTGTTTGAATATTATAAAAAATTTGATATTTATATAATGAGAATTATATTTCGTATATAAATTTATATATATATATTTTTAGGCACATCAAAGTGACTTTTCATAAATAAAAAATAACAATTTATCTTACCCAATTGAGAAAAAAAAAATATTACGTAACATGCTTTTATAAAATTTAAATTTTACTTCGCACCACTATATAAAAATAAAATAATGTGTCACTCTTGATGCTCGAGGATTAAAAGGAGAGAGTGTCATGATCGGCTCGGGCGTTCCCTTTTAAAAAGGAATCTCTACGAATGTATAGATACAAAGATGTCAACCTCGTACTGCGCACTTGTACGGCAAAAAGAATAAGGTCATTTTGTATTTTTCTCATTAATCCATCGTCAATCTCTATTTCCAATTTTTTTTTTTTTTTTTACTAAATGGGTATGAAAATTTTTGAGTAGGCCTCATACTATATTTTTAGAGCTTTTTTTTTTTTTTCCACAATTTCCTCTCTTCATCCATCTTTCGATCAATATATATATATATATATATATTTTTTTTTTCTCTCACTCATTATTTTTTTTTATCAATCCAATCAAAATATAAATTTGTAAATTTTTTAAGTAATCAATATTTTTTTTATTTTTGGTAATGTAAATAGGAAAGTAAGGCACTACTTTATAATTTTATTAAGAAAATTGTGTTTTACTGAAAAAAAAATTTAAGGATGTAAATTTAGTTTTATTAAATTTTTTTATGAATTTCTTTTTAAGATGATATAAAAAAATTAATAATAAATTTTTATAATTAGATCATAAATATTTTTATATTTTTATTTAGATTTTATATTTTAAAATATATTTTAAATATATTATTAAATAAAAAAATTAAAAGTATTAAAAATATTAATAATTTGATCATTATTCACGTAAAAAAATTTTAATTTAAAATAAATTTATAAAATATAAAAATTAAATAAAATTATATTCCCGTTTAAAAAAAAATTATGAATATCCCCGTTTTTAAGTAACAAGCGAAGTATCTCCCCTTTGGGCTGGGCGACGAGAAAGAGTGGAGCCATCCAACGGCTGAGAGTGAGGATGGCAAACTGGGTAGATGAAATGAACTGAATCCGAATCCATTTATTACAGATAACGGTCCAAAAAGAGAATCTCGACGACGGACGTCCGAGAACTGCCACGTGGAAAGACGACATTGGTGGCCGCCGAAAATATCAACCCACTGTCCAACTCACAATGACCACTTTTATTAATTTCCAAAAAATAAATAAATATCTGCACCCCATTTCTCTGACGAGTAGGTGCTGGCTCCATTTGATCCTCATCTTCTCTCTGCATTTCTAAAGACAGTTAAGAAGTCAAAAAGAAACTCGAAAGTTTAAATCTTTGTTGAATTGAAAATTAAAAATAATTTAATTTAATTTTTTTATAAAATAAAAAATAAAAAAATAATTATAAATTTTATTACTCAATATATATATATATATATATATATATATATATATATATGGGGTATCTCAATCCAAGATCTTATTAGTACGCCACTGGGTATCTGAATTCGGTAGAAACAACCCCAGAAAGAGAGAAAGGTAAAAAATTCAATCTTTCTTCTCTTTTTGAAGGATTGGACCGCTCGAGAAGGTTTGGGAAGGACCTGCGGAAGTGTTTCTAACCTGAAAAGAGAGAGAGAGAGAGAGAGAGATGAAGATACAGTGCAACGTGTGCGAGGTGGCGGAGGCGAAGGTGCTGTGCTGCGCGGACGAGGCGGCGCTGTGTTGGGGTTGTGATGAAAAGGTACACGCGGCCAACAAGCTTGCTAGCAAGCACCAGCGTGTTCTCCTTTCTTCTTCTTCACCTCACATGCCTAAGTGTGATATTTGCCAGGTTTTCTTCTTCTTCACAATTTACTTTTATATTATTAGTTTTTTTTTTCTCTATTTTGATTCTAATTTCCCATACAGTCCCTTTGCTTGCTCTGCTTAATTTGGTGTTTATTCAAATGGGTTCTATCAGAATTTTACAAATGAATTGACTCTCCTAGGAATCATGCATGGGAAGCTTTCTACTACCTAGAAAAAGCTTTTGGAGTATTTCATCATTCTGTAGATACTTCTGCGGATGGATGGCTTATTGATGTTGTGTAGAAATTTCAATGATAGTAAGCACATCTAAGAAAGTTTGAAGTTAATTTGAATATGTTCCTAGCTCTGCTTCTTCTAAGGACTCTTAAGCTATTGGGAGCATTGATGGTTTTTCATTGTCATAATTTGTGTGCTATCTTACTTTTGCATTTTGATTTTTTCTTAGAAACAAATTTTTGATACCTTCATTAACAATAAAATAAGTACTTCAGCCTTAGAAGGGCTTCCACTAGGCAGTCACCCATTGTTAGCTCGCACTTGGTGCACCCTTTCCAATTTCGTTCACCGGCCTCTCCCCTGATCAATGGGATTCTAATTTTTCACGTTGCCCAGAAAATTGTTCCATTTGATGGTTTTCTGTGTCGCCCAAGTATCCATTTAGGAGAGTTTTGACTTTTGATTGGCTGACTAATTGTTAGAAGAACATATGTAGCATGATACGAAAAGGATGCTTGGATTTGGTATCAGGTCTAGACTTTGATAATTTAATGAATGTGTGGAGGTTAAACTGTGTTGAAGCATACCTTGGGTCTCAATTATGGTGAGGTACTAGAAATAGAGAAAGTTGTTGATCAGGGAATGAGGCATGGTGAAGGATCCGGGGTTCATGAATTTGAGGATGCTGTTAGAAGCTGTTGGCCTTTGAGTGTTTTGCCCTATCTGCTCAGAATAAGTGGTGATTCCTGAAGACGTGTGTAAGAAGAAATGGCATCTATGGTTAACTTGGATTGCAATTGAACTGAGAATATTGTAGTCATATTGGCAAAAGAAAAAAGTGCTGCAGTTGGAACCAAACCTTATAGGTATTTTGTTCCTGTAATGTTACATTTGTATCTTCACTCAATTAAATCTAATTACTGTTTCACTGCATTCTCTGACATACACATGCCTCCCTTCTGTTTGATCAGTTCTTTCATATCTCTTAGTGTAATGTGGGCTGAAGAGAAAAGAAGAGTTTTTTTTTTATTTGAAGAGGGGCAGGGGGGAGCTTCTTCAGTATTGCCATTTGCCTTTCTTATTTGTCCTTTCTGACTAAAGTTTTTGGAATCTTCGTTATAGCTAAACACTTCAGGTGGAATTGTTTGTTTTGAAATCTGAGCTTGTTTGCTGCACGTATGTAAATGCTGACATATGTATTACTACACCTATGGAATGACATTATAATCTGATTGAATAAGAAACTGTAATGTCTTTTCTTGATTGTTTGGGGATTCTTTCTTTTTTTTTATTATTTTTGGTTTCATCTATATGTTGGTCTACTAATTGTTCCAATCCAAGGTAGACCTTACTCTCTTTCCCATAATTCTGCAACCTCTGCTTCCTTCCCCGATCACCCTTCCTCACTTCTTCCTTTAAGAAGGAAATAGTTGTCTTATGGCAGTCTGGCATTAGGCAAATGCTGAATCAGTCCTTGGAACTGAATACTGAACTTTTTCATTTTTGTTAAAATGATAAAGAAATAAAAATAGCAAAAGAATAATAGATGCTTATTTTGAATCCCACAGGGGCAAAATTTATGTTCCTTTTTCTTTTTTTTCTCTAATTAACAGTTTTACCGCATTAATGCATCTCTCTGCAAAGAAGCTGTTTAACATATACATGCTTGACATACATCCATAAATATTCATACCGCAATAGAAGTGCGTCAATATCCAATAATTCTACCTTGCTCAGTTAGCATAATTGGGATCCATCATTGAAGATAAATATGTAAGCTCTGGAAAAAAGAATTGGAGATGTTTGTGTCATGAATCAGTCAATTTCTTGTTTTCATTCACAAGGCTTAAACTATTCTAGTGGATACGATTCCTGTTAGAACACCCAAGACTGTTGAGAATTCCACCAAGTTGCTTTAATTTTGGGGCTTTTGAGGTCATTTTATATTTTGTGATGAAGTTCTGGTATGCTCCTTTTCTTTTCCTTAATATTGCAAAACACACAATCTCTTTCTATCTTACAATTTTGGTCTTGCAAAGCACTCTTCCTTCTTGGGAGCAAGGGGAACATTGTAGTTCATTTCTTTCCTCTTTCCTGAATTTTTGCCATCCCAAGAAAATGGTTAAAACCTTAAAAATTATAGCCTGGATATATCTAGGAAAGGACGTGTATTAGTATCATATGCATCATGTGCTTTCACCATTACATCTTGAAAGATTCATGATGAGGATGTGCATTCTGCTCGGGTGATGGAATTATCTTTAAGTTACCATTACTGGACGCTCAGGTGTTAAAGGAAAAAATTTGTACATTGACGTATGGACCTTTGCATGTATAATTATTTATGAATATGCTGTAATCCAAGTTTGCAATTAAAGCTACAACCCCACTGCATTCTTTTTCACAATAGTTTGAAAATGTGAACTTGTCCTTATTTTTACATGAGGAGAAGGCATCCCTTTACTATTGTCTTTTCATTTTACTAATTTTTTTTTTTTATTTGATAAGCTTGCCCATTGAAGTATCTTTTGTGGACTGGCTAATGAAAGTCTTCTGCTTGTTTTAGGAGGCAGCTGGCCTTTTCTTTTGCTTAGAGGATCGAGCTTTGCTCTGCAGGAAATGTGATGTTGCTATACACACAGCAAATCCCTATGTCTCTGCTCATCAGAGATTTTTGCTTACTGGAGTAAAAGTAGGTCTGGAATCTACTGACCCAGGTGCCTCATCTTCGTCAGGGAAGTCACCTTTGGTGGGAAAAACCTCAGAAAAAAAATCCTATCCCATTTCTAGTAGATGTAGTCCAATTCCACTGGCTAGTCCACAAAATGAAGTTTTACTGCCACATGTTGGTGGGTCTGGGGACCTTGGGCCGGTAAAAATGTCATTCTCTGGTGGTTCAGCAGTTGGGAGCATTCCACAGTGGCATGTAGATGACTTTCTTGGACTAACTGACTTAAATCAAGATTATGGTTATACAGATAACGGATTATCTAAGGTAAGCAGATAGGTTGCATACAAAACTTTTATCTTAAACTTCACAGGAATCATTTTCAAGCTATCTTCTTTGTTTGGTCCCAGGTTTGCATGATTATGTCCATTGCACTATAGATTAAAAAATTCATCGTTCTGAGGTGGTCACCATCAAATTCAATCTGCATCAATCTTTTGGGCTTGCTACATTAAACAGTTTGGGTACTGTCATCATCTATGTCATGAACAGTGGAACTGTCATATCATATTGCACCTGTAGCTTGTTATGGCAGGGTGAATTACCTTTTCCGCAGGATTGCACTGTACTCTTACTGTTAGGAGTAGCTGACTGGCTTTCAGCTTGAATTTTTTCTTGGGAAAATTTCATTTTCCTCATGCTTCCCCATTCCTAGCATGTGAGCTGGAGATGTTTCAAAGATAAAGCCAGGAGTTCTTAGCAGCCTGACTCACTCATGCTGATGCATTTAATGAAATTGGAAGATTATAATTATTGTCTCTTTTTGGATAGGGAAAAAAAAAACTCTCTTTTCCCTTCAAATTATGGGTTTTAGGAAAAAGGAAAAAGAAAAAAATAATTAAAAAGCTTGCACGTATAAAAATCACTTCCCAGAATATGGTAGATTTTATCACCCCAATCTTGACCCAGTAGTTGCCTAAAACTGTAGAAAGGGGAGCATTACCACCAACATTGCATGAGCAACTGCTGCAACTCTCCCTCCTGTTTAAAATTCCTATTTGTAATGTTTACAAGCTAATATTAATTATGTTGAAGATTGTTGCTGAATTGTTAATGAGAGGCAAACCTATTGAGTTCTGAGAAATGCATCGGTTTGCCATGTTGCCTAGAAAATTGATAAAGCAATGGAAGATGTGTGCAACTTGTTAGTAAATGTAATTCGTTTCTAGATTTGAATGCATGTATGCATACTTGTGTGTCTTCTTTTCAGTGATGCATATTCATTATATGTCAGAATTTCTGTTTCAAAATCTTGGATAGCTCACTTGTATTTTAAAAGAAGTGGAAAGCTATAAAGCATTGTTTATACATGTCTGCATGTTTGACTTCTTATGTGTGACGTCTGTTCTTTCCAATCCAAGATTCTGCAGCTTTCAGACTTCAAATTGCCACACATTTAGTAGTCAGTGCACTAGTTTGGGTCTTAACCTTCTAGACAACAACATTCTTACTATTTGCTTCCCTTTTACCATGTTACTGTCAGGCTGATAGTGGCAAGCATGGAGATTCTGACAGCTCTGCAATCTTAAGATCTGGTGAGGAAGGGACAGAAGACGAGTGTTTGGGCCAGGTTCCAGACAGCTCCTGGGCAGTGCCCCAAGTCCATTCTCCACCTACAGCCTCAGGCCTCTATTGGCCAAAAAGCATTGGGTCTCAACGTGACAATGCCGCTTTTGTGCCTGATATATTCTGCCCAAACCTGCAAAACCAATATCATAGTAAACAGCATGGTACTGTCAGAAAGCGGCCAAGGATACTTTAGACTTGTCACTGTCACCTTCATACTGAAATTGAAAATCTCAGGTCTAGACACTCATTCATAGCATATCATGGCAAAAGGTGGCATGGGCAATTCTTGTCCTTTCTGCTTTGAATCCAGGAAAGTTCTCTCATTCTGCAGCGAGCCCTGCGAGAAAAGAGATTATGTAAGCAGCTTTTTATTTGTGCAGGTAGTTAAAATTAAGCTGTGTCAGTCAATTCTTTATTTTGGACCAATTTGAATTATGTATGGCCAAGCAAAGTTGTGTCAATGAATTCAACAATCCAAGAACTTACAACCCTACTAATCTTACTAGCTCTTGTGCAGAATAGGGACAATATTTCCTTGATTTTCCATTGTGACCAAATATTTCTAGTAATGAAGATTGGTATGTTGTGTGCATATATTATCCATCAGTTTTTGGCTGTGTCCAACCTTGCAAACAAGTACTACCTGACCCGAACTAGACATGGGAAGTCTGTTTGTCCAAGATGAGGAAGTGGTGGTAGAGTCATTGAATCAGGTTTGAGTGATAACTTTTTTCTGCAAGACAGTTGTGACGGGGCGGCGTTGAAGATGCTACTAGACACAGCATTTTCTTGGTAGCTTCTCATTTTGACGCGTTATTGATCCTTTCTTAGATAGCAACAGCATGGCAATCTGGCTGTGCTGATCTTTTTCCAATGCTCTGAATGGTGGCACCGGTGTACTCCAGAGTGACAAGAAAATGTAGGCTGGTGTGGATACTGATATTAACTGGCATATGCATAGGATGATGCCTCAGCTGCATGCATCACGACACTTCCGCTCTGACACCCATCATAATGAAAATGATGAACGGCCCGTCTCGCCGGGGCCCTGTCTTGAGGGGTGTTTTTCTGTGCCAACACTTCTTGGGAAGCATTAGTTCCTTGTGGAAGTAAAATCTCCCTGGTTGTCAAATGCGGTGTGGTTGAAGGGTCTCTCTATTTAGCAAGTCCTGCACTCTATTTAGGTCTTCTTTTGCTGCACTGCATCAACCAAAGAAATTCTATTTTCAGTATTAGCTCATATAAGTAAATCATGCAATTAGAAACCGAAGCTAATATTGATAGAACCTAATCTTGCATGATTGTCAGAAGTAAATTTGTTAAGCAAGATAAACACTAATCAGTGGAAGTGATTAAAAATTGTCTAATATAATGTAATAGCTGAACAACCAGTTACGAATGGTTGTTGAATATTTGGTGCTAGTTTTATAAGTGAAATATCAGAAATTGAATATGATGGCCTGGACCAGGGAAGTGCTTGAGATAATAATTGTTGATTTGCATGCACCATCCTTCTCTGCTCCTCCAACTGAGGGCTCAACCCCCCCCCTCTCTCCTTTTTGTTTCTTTCTTATTTTCTCGGAAAACAAATTGAGGACTCAACTACGTGGGCAGACAGATTGAAACAGCAAAAGAAAGAACCTCAATATGCTCCTCTCCCAGCCCAACAATGATAGCCAGTATACCTTCCCTTTGATCCATAACGTTCTCTCCCGTCCGTAGAATCACATGGGATGCGCAGAAAAGGGGCACCAAACATATACAAAAAGTATCAAAAGAGATGATAACAATAATAATTGAAAGTTTGAAACTTTTTTATTTCTGTCCCCTCAGAGGGGGCTCTCTTCAAATGGTTTCTCCATGTGCATTTATTAATTTGTTACAATTGATGTCCATTGCCTCTTCTTCACAGAATGTGTTTTGTGACGTATACCTTTTCTCTAACATTTTTCCTTTTCTTTCCTCTAATTTCTAAAGCTTTTATTCTGTGCAAATAATTTCCCATCATTTCATCATAAAGCGAGAACCACAGTTGGAATAGTTGACCCAACAGATTTCTAGGCTGAAATCCCTTCAGCTTGGCTACAGGCTCATCACGTCACTTCATGGATGTTGAGCCAGAGCCTCACATTTTGTGCAGCCTTTACTCTTTCGTGCTGCTCATTAAGAAGGGCCAAGATACAACCAGAAAGAAACTAAATGATTTAAGGACCAGAGAGTACTTTGTGGTGTCTTAACATTGGTTTGAAATAAACACATACCGAGGTAACCAATCCACTAAGTTGACATTGGTAGAAATCTCATTCACATTAAGAAAACTCTACATCACTAGTATAATGATTTAATTATGTTCTCCATTCTTTGGCTCAGCTGTTCCAACTTGGAGGAAGGCGGTCAGAGGACACGGAAGGCAGACTGCGAACATTGATGTCAAGGGGAAACAACCTGTATTGAATGTCAAGTTGCCGAAAGATTTTAACGATCTCTTCAAGCAAGAGGGATCTTCTTTCAAACCTTGCCCCCATGTCTTGGTAGTTAATCGTATGAAACGGATATACTCCTATTCGCACGCCTTTCAAGCCTTCCACATCCTTAAGTACAATGAATGGTGAAGGACCCCAGTGCTCGTTTTTGTCCTCAATATAGCTGTGCAGGCAAATGCAAGATAATTTTGAGCCTTCATAGTCAAAAGGCAGTAAATATCCCTAACAAATATTCTATTACTGCCTATCCCGATTTTATCATGATAGGCTACTTGACTAACTCAACCAAGAAAGCTTATCAAATCAAGAGTCTTTTACAGACACCAACATTTCCTTTCATGCATGCACGGTGGAACTCACTGAGGTGTGCATATGATGCATAAGACACATGTGAAAAGGCATTATTTTTCATTCATCAAAAGCAAAATCAAAATGCTTCATTTTTTATTTTTTATTTCAGCTCCAAATTTCCTGTGGAAAGACTATACTCGTATTCAGCTCTCTGACCAACAAAGTGAGACTGCAAGTCATTTCAGAATGCCATTTAAAAATGCCCCTTGGGCAATGTGATTATGGCATGATTAGGCCAACCACGCATCAAAGGTTGAACAAAGGAGAGAAAAAAAAAAGGGAAGTCTTCATCACTTACCTAGTTATTCTTTGTCTCATGAGTGCAATTTTTTCTGCTGGGGTAGCTACATGAACAAGGAATTCAACTCCATCTATCATATTTGGGCTACGGTAATAGTTACTTATGGCCTTTGTAGCAAGGACGCTGTTTGGGATTATAATTTTTAGGTTGTCATATCTTAGGAAAACTGTAGTCAAGATATTCATTTCTTCAACTACCACCTGCAATATACAAGAAAACAGGTTAAGTCCATGCTAGGCACAAGCAGAAACTTTCTCTGATAATAAATGCAAAAATACATGGAATCATGAATAGCTAACATACCTGGACTCCGTCAATTTCACAACGATCGCCTACATCGAATGGGTGAATCACAAACAAGAAGATGATAGATTCAAATGCTGTTTTGCAACTGTTTCCAAATACGAACACCACAAGTAAGAGTTGAGAGCTTATAAGGACAAGCAGTTTGGTTGTGGCAATTCCTAGTATAAGAAGCCAAACAACCACAATAATTATCCCAACTAGTACGTTCACAATATGATGCAATCTATCCACCGCTGTTTTCGTGTCATTCAATGTCAAAGCAAGTGCTTTCCGTTCTCTAAAAGCATTAACCTGAAATGATTAAGCACACATTATCATGGTTCCATAAAGGGATAAACAAAATAATTTTTTGAAATTCCAAAGCTAATGCAAACAGCAGTATTGAATTTACAGGGAAATTAGACAAGGTTAGAATGTACGCATTTGAAGACTTCATTTTGAGCCTATTAAGAACTACCATATGGTTTTAAGAGTTATCCTTCACATCCTAATACAAGCCTGCATTAATATTCACTTTGCCGACATATGTAGACAGTATCTTAACTACAGTTATGCCATCATGACATGACCCAGTGATCATTCATTGTTTGGTCAATCCCCATCAATATGAACCTAAGTCTATGTGGCAAGGTTTAGTAACCAATGAAGTTGCAGACAAATGTTCTTAGTCACACAGGCAAAATCTCCAAGTTGGAGGACCCAACAAAGTTAGATCTTAGGAGGGAATTGGAGCCAAGCCTGCACTTCAACAACTTTGAATGAACTGGATGATGCCTACCTTTGGTTGTAAGGCCCTAACATTTTTTCCAGAACCAAGTAATGGAGCCAAAGTAGGATAAAAGACAGCTTAAGATGAACGGTTATTTCAATTCTAGCCATAATACAATACAAAAACTAAACAACATTTGTTTGTAAATGGAGAAAATGTATGTCAAATGGAACTTACCACCCAGTTCTTTAAGCAAGACTTGCTGATTTTCTTGCTTTCTGATGCCCCTTCAAAGAGACTCATTGTCTTCAAAGCCTCATCCTCTTGCATGAAGCGCATGATGTCCTCTAAGTAGATATACCTGCGAATAATAAGCATTAACAGAATTGTGTAATAAGAATCATCGTTTCAACATTTTGCGTATTTATGTAGCTAATGGGTCCCAATTGTTCACTCATCATAAACTAGTAATTAATTGTGCTACAATCTGCAAAATGTTTTTTTCTCTAATAATTAATCTGCAAAAAAAAAAAAAAAAAAGAACATCTTTCCAAATAGAACTGGATGGGACACCATACAACACCCTTCATATTTATCCATTGGGCAATTGGACAATACATTACAAGATTTCAAAAACAATGCCCGTCAAAATTTGAAGGCCAGTTTCACACAACAGTCAAGACATTGTGTTAACCAACAAAACCATCAGCTGACATGAAACAAGAACCAAACAGAAGCAAATAACTATACATTTGAATAGAAATAAATACTTACAAGCTCAATCAATACAAACCGAAACCAATTAATGAGATAGAACTAGGCAGCTACCTGGACCCCGTCCTAGCCACATTTTGAAATATCTTTCTCGCAGCAGCCTTTGCTTCATTTTCACTTCTAATTTTAGTAGACTCGTCTTCACCTTGACCAGAATCAAGGATTTGCTCATCTAGTGTGGAAAGAGTACCATTACGTATTATATTCATCAGCCTCTTCATATTCCAAGCAGAAACATTCTTAGGATTCAATTTCTGCAACTGATCAAGTGTTATCCCGTTATCTGCCTCATTGCCCTCGTTGGAAACAACACCAGAAAGTCTTGGAGTACCTATGCGAGGACTTTTCTGCATCCTACCACTCCCGGCAACCTTGGCACTCGGAGATGATCTACAAGTAGTTGCCTTAAGGCTAGCAGGGAGGGTGAGACCAGCATTTTGCAACTTTTGCAGCTCTGCAGCAATTCTCCCCTCTTCGTCCTCATAGTTTTTTATTTCAATCAACGGAGGTCCCGAAAGTGTTTCGACAACATATTGATTAAACAACGACTCCTGAATCCGGTCAAAATATGTACTCACATGGAAAGAAGAAGCAAGCACCTTAAGCACCAGAGTTTTCACAAGCCACAACAGTGTACCCACCACCAAACATACCAAGACCTTAGTGACATACCTAAGGGTATGGCTCCTGGTTTCTCTCTCAACTTTCTTGTCAAATAAGAAATGCCAAGCAACCAAAACAAGGCCTAACCACAAGCAATTCTGCACAGCTTTCTTCACTCCATAGACAAAATACAGGAGCCGTTTTCGCAAAAGAAAATTTCTCTCAATGAAGAACACAACAACTCTTATAACCCATCCAGACACTAATCTTCCACAAATTAAAACCAAAACCAGCACTTCCCATTTCCACAACATAAGATCCCACAACAAAATTTTCCTCAATCTCCTAATTGCAAGACTACATACTAAAGCAGCAATAATCACAATCAAACTCACCCATTCAAGCAAAGTCCATATACCCAGCTTATCTTTCATTAACTTTTCGGGCAAATCCTCCTCCAAGAACGGGTCGTCTTCTTCTTCATCAGCCACGCCGCTTTTGCCTAACATGGCTGACTTCCCCACGAGTCCAGACTTCAGCTGCCCGGACCTCCCCACCCTGCCCGAAACTTCTGGCCGCTGCTGCTGCGGTGGTGGGTCCATTAATCTGGACTTGTTCCTCTCCTTTGGGAAGCTGGGCTTCCTCTTAAACGCCGGGCTGTTCTGAAACGACCCGTCGTTTCGAGAACTGCACTTCAAAATCTCACCATCAGTGCCGTTGTCTTTGCTCGGTGAGCCTTTAAATTGTATCTGCTGCCTTCTCCTCACCGAGTCACTCGATCCGAGTGGTGGTGGGCTCTCTTGGAATGAGACCTGGGTCACTTTGGGCGGAGACTCCATGATCGGAGCCAAGTTCCGGTGAACAGAGACGATGTCGTTTTGAAGCTCAGCCATCTCCAAATCCATATCCAAGCAAATCTCACCAGAGGCTTGCTGCTTGTGTAAGAATCCACCAATCAGCTTCGACGGCGGATCTTCTGCCGACGAGGTAGATACACCGCCGCCAACGCTGCCACCAGCAGCAGCATTGATGTTAGCGTGAGGTGCAAGATCGAACCCGTAACTGTCACTAACTTTATCACTCGGCTGGCTCTGCTTCTCTTTCCTCTCTTTGACAGCAGCAGCAGCATCCGAGAAATCATAGCTCGACCCTCTCCAAATATTACCGCCCCCAGTGGCACCGCCGCCGTCCTTGCCGCCCTCGACGTTGCGAGCCACCTCCGCCCCGTCACTAGAGCTAACTGCCACGTATCCAAGCTTCTGCTTCTCCTCCTCTTTTTCCATTTTTTTTTTCTTTTCTTTTCTTTTTATAAGTGGTAAGCGTAGCTAAGAATGGGGGATGCAGCTTGACAAATGGGGAATAAAAGAATAGAGAAGATTAGAGAGAAGCACCATCAACTCGGCACCGCACTGGCGTAGCAATTTTGTCGACAATATATATACATATACATTTTTAAATTTAAATATTTTTATTATTACTAAACAAAATATAAATAAATTATTAATTTAAAAAAAATTATTTAAAATTAAGTTTTACTTGTCTATTAAAAATATTTTTTTATAAAAGATTTTTTTTCAAAAATTAAAAAAAAAAACATTTCTTAGCGTTTAACTAAAATATTAAAATTTATTAGATTGAAAATAAATAATTAATTAAAAACATCCTTTGTCTCTTTTTTACTTAAAAAATAGTTTGTGGTAATTTAGTATTCTTATAAATAAACATGAAAAATATAAATAAATGAAACTTTAATAATAATGAATTAATGAATACTTTTTTATACAAAAAAATAATTAAATAAAGACTTTAATAAATATTTTGATGCAGTTACATAAATAGGACGACAAATATATTCACAAAAAGCAACGACAACTCTACGTGGGAAGGCAGTCTCGATTAGTGAGACGACAGAGACAGACGGGCGATGACCCGGGGGCCCGGCGGGGCGGGGGGTACTGATTGACGGAGCTATTCACGGCGGCATAAAGAGAAAAAGGCCGAAACGCGGAAAAATTAATATGGAAACCAAGAAGGTGCGGGGAGCCCTCCAGGAGGGTTCATGCAATCGGCGATCGATTACCAACGAACTTATGTGTTAATTTTCATGCATATCATTTAACAAAGCGTTTGAGCTCGCGTAACGGACACCTTGTGCCCCGACAAAACACTCAAATCGCGGCGATCCCGTGAGAAAATATACCGTCGAAGTATGATTAGATGGCATATTTCGTATCTAATAAAATGATTTATATTTTTTTAATATAATTTTATTATATAATATTAAAATATAATATCGAGCAATTTGTCAAACAGCGTATTTACGTGACGAGATGCTTCGTAGTTTGATTGTCCGCAGAAGATGGGCACAATGACGACAAAAGAACGGATTTGGAAAGTGACATTTTTTTTTGAATTTTGAACACTTTTCAGTGGAATTGCGATGGTCGGCGTTTTCCTTTCACATGACCAATGCCGAATGATGGACAGCTAGTCAACAACAACTACGCTCCAATTTCTAGGCGCCACTACGCAGCCATCACCGCTGGCCCGCACCGTCGATGGCCCAACAATTTCTACGCCAAGTGAAAAATGTTGAATACTCTCTAAATTTAATATCTCTATTTTTTTATTTTTATACATATATTTTTTTTATAAAAAATATATATATTTTTGTGATTGATTTCGGTAAGTAGACTCCAACTGGGATTTTCGATTTTTAACACAATGCCGTGGATCAAAACCCATTTGCTGTATAATTTTTAAGACTATAGGTGCTGCAAATAAAGCTAGTGAGTTTTGGTTTAATGATATGATAGTTATTTTTAGGACCGTAGGATTTTAATTTGGATCTTAATCGTAATCATTATTTTGAGCTGTTTTTTTTTTTTTTAAAAAAAGTTTGGATTCGACTAGCTTTTAAAAAATCTTCATGATCCCAAAATCAAGCTTAATATAAGCTCAATGTCGGGCTTGTCGCATTGCCAAATTTGGATCGGCACTAAACGGTTGCATAGATTGAAGAACTTGTACGAATTAGGAACGAAAAAAAGAAAGAAAGAAAGAAAGCTGAAAATGATTAATAAATTTAAGAACTAAGTTACGGAAAAAGCTACAAAAGAACCGGGAAGAGGAGAAAAGAGAAGGAAAGAAAGAAGAAAAAAGAGGCCAAAGGGTGGAATTTTCGGGTCGGGTGGGGTCGGCCCTCGTTCATGGGGGTTTCGGATCTTCAGGTTTGAAAGGCCATTCGAGTCCGAGTTTTTGTGTTGGTGTTTTGGGGTTTTTATTTCGGGAGGAATTTAGCAGGGGCGGCTCAAAATGAGTTAAAACCGTAAAATTTTACAATTTATACCGATGACTTAAAGGAAAGCGTTAAACAAGATGATATTAAATGAGTCTCTCACGGTACATTTACTGAACTCTAAACGAGATTTTAATAGCATATTTATCAAAAATTTAAACAAATTGTTCATAATTTTCAACGAGTCGATCTAATTATTCATTAAAAGAATTTTGGACTTAAGTTTAGTGTCGTTCATTTTAGTTAAATGAACAGAAAATTGAAATTTTAACATTGTTTGCGATCCTAACATAACCATTTTACTGGGTGGGGGGGGGTGGAAAAAGAAAAGAACCGCCGAACATAAAGACAAACAGACGAAATAGCTCGGCAGTAAATCGAAACAAACAAATGAAATAGCTCCAAGCTGAAAGCACCTCGTTTTTTACGCCTAAACCCAGTGTTGTCCTGCCTAAAGTACGCGTTCCTCGGCCGATGCATGAATCCCAATTGTGCATTTGCATGTCTCCTTGCCTACCTCAAGAAACATGGCCTCTTCTCCGCATGATGTTGTGCTTACTAGCTCTCCCGACGGCCCCATCACTGCCTATGACACATGCTCTGGCACCACCATAGCCCGCTTCAATGGCAGCCGGTCACCTCGCCATGGGCTCGCCCTCGCCGGAAAGGCTTACATAGCTGCTTCTCACTACTCCTCAGCCACAGCATCTGGCTCAATTCATCTCTACAACTGGTGGTCAACAACAGCCCTTCACCACCTACCTGTCCCTGAACCCGTGGCTCCGCTTGCTGCCACTCCTGATGGATCGTTTCTCTTTGCAGGCGGCCTTTCTGGGAATGTCCATGCTTTGTCAATCCCTTCAGGGAACGTTGTCAGATCAGTCCCTGCCCACAGAAAGCCCGTATCTTGCATTGTTATCAGCAGTGATTGGTCGCTTCTGGTATCTGGCGGTGATGATGGCACAATTGCTGTCATTCCAATCCTTCAACTTGTAGATGCTTCCGGGGGTGAGAGTAATCCGAACGCCTTGGTATTGCATAGCTTTGTTGCACATGACTGTCCAATCAATGCCATTACTCCTTGTATGGGTTTATGCCATGCCACTGTAATTTCATGTTCAGCAGACTGCACGTGCAAGTTATGGAGCCTCTTGAATGGAACAGTCCTCCGAAAAATAACATTCCCGTGCGTAATCTCAGGGGTTGTATTGGATCCGACGGAGACAGAATTCTATGCTGCAGGTTCGGATGGGTTGATTTATAGAGGATTTTTGAAGGTTGGATGCAGAAAACAAGTGGATCGATGTCGTGAATTGGTCGTGTTGGCTGAGAAACATAATGGGGCTGTGGTATCAGTGATCATGGTGAACGAGGGGAGGACTTTGGTGTCTGCCTCAGAAGATGGAATGGTGTATGTATGGGATGTTCAGGTCGGGGAGGTGATGATGCGTCTTGGTAACAACATGGACAGCATCAGTGCCATCGTGCTGGGCAACGGAACAAGTGAACTGGAAAGGCAACGCAGTCTTAGAGTGAGCAAAGATTGGGAAGAATTCGGGAGTCGTAGTGCTGAATTATGTAGCGAGGAGCTCAGCAGACCGGCCAAAGATACCGTAGATATGGAAGAAGTCTCGGAAGTGGCGGCGAGGGATAGGAGCAAAGCCATCGATTTGCTTGAATCAGCAATTGGAGTCTACGAGAGACTTTTGGAGCTCATGCTCAGGGAGGCCAAAGGAGGCTCTAGCGGAAATGCAGAGAAGAAGATGGATGGCATGTAGAGAGTTGACAAATACGACAGTTCTGGTGGTTCTTTTTCTCTCAGCCTTCACTCCACCCAGAATTGAAGCTGCTGCCTCGCAGTACGTCTGTTATCCATGTAAGATCTTTTTCTTTGTATTCGTAGGCAGCAAACCTGTTGGCTTTTTCTTCCAACAAAAACCTAGGTTTTGGTTCTTATGCAATCAATAAACAGACTATAAAAAATTATCTCCACCATTAACAACTTCCAGCAACTTAACACGCACGAAAATTACAGATAAAAATAGAATACCTTGGGTCTCACAACCATACAAAGAACGTTACCGCCAAAATTACGATATTTATTTCAAGAGAGCTGCTTAGAGTATAGCCAAAAGAGATTCACAACTAAGGTATGGTACTGGGTTTTAATATTCACCACAATCGGTTACGTTATGTTGGGAAGTCATGCATATCTTTGACGCAAAATCCAATCAATCAGCGGATACGGCTGAAACACATGAAACAAGGGCACATTCCTTGCCCTGCCCTTTTATTATTCTTCATTCATCGGCAAATTTTGACCATAGCAGGGGACGTTAGCAAAGACATAGGCCACTAAGACATCCAAGGTTGATTTTATGGGACTACATCTGCTGCTACTTTTGGAGTCTAAGTTGCTGCATCAGGACAGCCAAGATGCTGCCCATCGATATGTTGATGACATTGACAGCATCATTGTTGAGCTGCAAAATAAGAGCTAATGTGAATGGCAAGTAGAGAGGCAAAAAAAAAAAAGAAAAAAAAAAGCAAAGTAGTGGCTCTTGATATTCCAATGTCTTCCCGAGATAAAGGCATAACCTACCCTACCCTACCCAACACCGATCCAGCCACCCCCACCCTGCCAACTTCCTCAAAACCCCACAAAAGTGAACAGGCAGCCAAGGTTCCTTCAACTCTGTTGGTTAAGATAGGTTGCACACATGAGAAATGCAACTCCAACAGTCCAACAAAAAGTTAACCGGTTAAAAATGATCAATTGCTCTAGCTCTGCACTGATTGATGGTCTTTCAAAAAAACATCATGTAAACAAGCACAACATATTTATCTTCCGAGAAAACAACAGAACATTTTGGAAATATAGCCAACAGATAGTGGCCTGCTTACCCACTGAAATCCTTCCTTATCTTGGAGTGCAGAACCTATTATGCTCTCACCAATATTGGCAATCTGGGAGGATAGCACACATATGACTGCTTCAGGTACATTTATCTGATTTACACAAAGGAAAGAAGAAATTCACCAAATATGTCAGAGCTTTACATGTAGCATGCTGAGTCTCATAAAGACATCAACTAACAATCCAACAAGTAGTAGAATTTACTGCTCTCAAAATTGAAAGGGGACCCAGATAAAATAGGTCTACAAATTTTTCTCGTGATGGGAATTTGAGGAACAGAAAGCTAACTCTAGTCCTTAGTCATAAACTAAGATGAATTTGTCCGCATGACTTACATTCATGAAGTAGCTTATTATGTTAAATTCAAGCTTGATAATTCTCCAAACATCATATCTAATTCACAAAAAGATACCTTTTTTTTTTGGTTTAGTAACACAACAGATTAGCTATTCACGACAAAAATAAGAAACCCAAATTGATTCTGTAGCAATGTTTGGCTGAAAATCTCACAAGAACTGTGGCAAAATTTACAGCTGTAATCCTTATTATAGTCCACAACAGTAACAACCAAGTATTGTGTATCCAAGACCACAAAACTGGTTGCAACAAAACTTATTTCTTTTTTTTTTTTCTATCATGACTAGGTCCTCAATGAAACTGGAATTTGTTGATACTAGAGGTCAATTTATTGTTTCAAAGATTATTCAGGAATCCAGTTGAGACCGTACATTCATAAGAGCAGTAATAGCCACAGAGAGAAAAAGTTACTGATAGAAACCGATTAAAGAACATGAAATAACAAAAACAAAAATGAAGAAATAATTGACTTAACAATCTCAAATTTGGCCACATTTATTAGCAGTTCCTTGTCATAATAGAAATGAAAGAATTGTGTGCAAGAGATTAGTATAATTCCTATGTGAAGGATTGTATGGATGATGTTGAACAAAGCTACTTGCAAAGACCAAACAAAAAGACAGGATTATATGATACGGAATCAAAAGAGCTCTTAGTGCCCACAGATATTTGGTAATGCATCTTTACTTATTTTTTCCTTTTCACAGTATAATCAACCCTTATTGAGCACAAAAATCAATAACACTTGGGCCAAGGGTCAAGTTGGTAATTTGAACAAGATGAAAAATTACTTCATATAAAGGAAAACCATCCAAACATATCGGGGAAAAAAAAAAAAAAGATATAATGAAGCAATGAGGAATCATAAACAGTACCTCACCTACGAGACAACCAATGGAGGCAAGAATGATCGATGCCAACAACCCAGCTAGTGTTCCCTCAACACTCACAGCCCCTTCTGTTCCCCTTGGAACTACCTTAAATGTTGTAACAAGGTACCTAGTCATGTCACACAAATTTAAAACAGCATTACTGGCTGTTGATCTAGCCAAAACAACAAGAAGGCCAAAAAGAGAAGGCATTAAAGCATTTTCATTGGGAAACAAAAAGTGAAAAAAAAAAAAAAATGATATCGCGTTATAAAACAGAGATCAGAGATGCACTCCTGTCCTTTGGAGCACCTGGCATCCCAAGGACAGCCCAAACAGCTAACTAGACTGACAATCATATTCGCAAACTTCATTTTTCATTTTACTTCTGTCTCAGACATAATTCCTCACATAATTCCAGTCTTCTTAATCCAATCAGCCTCTTAAGCTAGATAGCAGCCAAGTCTAATGAATAGAAAGCATAAATATTGGCAAACCTCTAATGGTATAAGCTTTAGATCAGACCAGATGACCAAAATGCAAAACATCTCACAGTGTGCACTGCAAATCTGAAACTCAAGCACCTAAACAAATTTGAATTTATTGAAGATGCCATATATTGGTAGCAGATCAAGTCTGAAAATGGCTCTTCCACATTGTCTCAATTCCAAATTTCGTATCGCTGCAATTGGGCATGGAGATGTTAATCAAATGGTTTTGCTCAGAAAAACATCTACACGTTCATGCCATCTCATTTCAAACATTTAATTAGCCACTAATTCAAATAAAGCCAGCATAGGTATGACATTTGCCAGATTTGTGTGAGCATGGAAAAGAAGACACAAAAACCATTTCCATTAAACCACTATGACAATAATGTACAAACATGTAAATATCAAAAGAAAGATAATGAAGAAATAGATGCAGCTTCAGTCAAAATCTGCATTAGCTGATGAAAGAACAAAAGAAAATACATCAAAACTCATAACAAACCACTGAATCTTCACCAAACAGAGTTGAATTACTTACGTAACTTTTCCATATGCCTTTCCCATTTCACTCGAAACAGTGTCATTCAACTTTGTACAGAAACTGGCAACAAAACCAATTTGCCAAAGACGAGCAAATACCTCTCCCCCAACCCCATATATTGCAAGAAAAGCACACACACAACCAGCAGCACTTGAACCAATTACACTGCCCGGTCCCCTCCTTCCCTTCCTCTTCTCAGCCACCCCCTCAGCTTCCTTTTGTGCCATTTTTACCTTTGTGGCAGCTGTACCCTATCAGCAGCATAAGGTGAATGAATCCCATTAATAACAAGAACACTTGAAACTACCAAGCCTGCTGGTAATTTCTCATGCCTCAAAGTTATATGTAGTCTTTACTGCAAATTGCTTGCTAATAAAAGGGTGTTTGCAATGCGCAAGGCTCTTACACACCATGGGGTCACTCTGGGGAAGTGTTGGAATTCGAACCCATGAACACCATGTTACAATAGAGTGACTTTAATGTTGTAGAATAAAGTAACTTTATTGTTATACCAAGGCTCGCCCTTCGAATCGCTTACTAATGACACGCTCTAATTCCAATTTAGCCGCTAAATGACATGGTGAACCACAATAATAAAAACAAATGAAACAGCCCAAGCCATCCACCAAATATCCACCATAGCGAGAAGATTGAACATAAAAATGAAAAAAACCAAACAGAAAAAGAAAAGAGGAAAAAAAAAACACATTTTGATGTAAAAGCAACAATATGCACGGATTAAAGGGCTCACGATAACAAAGTAGGAGGCAACAAGGAGGAACCCAGATGGCCCAAAAGCTCGCCAAGTGAGAGTTCCCAGCAAGAAGGCGGCGCCAATGCCGGAGAGGGAGAGGCCGGCGACCAGAAGCGGCGACCCCACAACGAAAATCAAGAGATTACTGAAAACAGCTGACTGCCACGTGGGTGGCGCAGATTGAATCAGATTGTACTTCATCGCTTCTGATAAACCCCAGATTGCGTTGGTTCCGTTCAGAGGCACTCGGCTGGGACTGCTGCAACAAGGGCGTAAGGCTCTTCTTCTTCTTCCCCTAGGGTTGGAGTTGGGAATTATCGTCTTTTTGGGGCCGAAATGTGATTTTGGGAAGTTCTGGGAAGGCGATGGGGCGTAGGGTTTGCCGTGAAGAAGGGTCGTTGACATGGCCATTTTAAGCGCTTTCCCTCTCTTTGGTTGGTTCTTTCTTTTCTTCCTTATAAAGCAGGACTGTAGGATGGATAAGTGAAGGTGACACGTAAGAATTTTTTACTGTCGCTGCGGATCCAAACCCCGGAGACCAAAATTCCTACATTAATAGTAAGTCGAATTTTAGCATGAAATAAATCGACGAATAAAAATATTTAATTTCAATTCTCACTAAAAACACAAATAAAACGAATGCTTTGCTCAGGATTTCGTACTTGATCTCATAAGCACAACTTGGAGGGACCTTGTTGTATGATTTTAAATTTTTTTTTTTTTCATTGTAAAGCCCTTATATTTCTATTTAAAATTTTACCTTAAATATTTTGCATCATTGTAATTTTTATTAAAATAAATAAATAAATATACATAAAAAAAATTTAAATTCTTATTTAACGCAGCAGCCTCTCGGTCTGCGCATACTTGGCGCGTATCTGGTGCAACATTTCGCTTCATCTTGACATCAATCAAATACCACATCCAAAATTTGTATAAAAAATGAACAATTAACCTCCATCTTCTCTCAACCGAGGGCTGGTAGATTAATTCACACGAGGCTCCTATGTTATTTAAAATATAAATTGATATAAATGATTTAATATGATAGTCAATTAAATATAAAAATTATTTAACTTATTAAATTTAAAATTTTTTTAATCTCTATGTTTAAAAATAACTATTACACAAAAAGATAACTATTATACTATTATAAGAAGTATAAATGTTATTCAAAAAGAGAAGTAATTTTTTAATTAAAAATAAATCTCTCAGAAAAAAATGTGACATTTGTCGTTAGGGATCTTTTCATCTCTTCACCATCAAAGGAAATGAAATGTAGTAAAAGGGAAAAATAGTAAAAAAGAAAAAAATCTTTTAAACGATTCTCATTTCTATGATAGAATATCAATATTATGTAAAATCATATGTCAATTTTATTACAGTTTGCATATTAATATTCATATAAAGAAAAAATGTTATTTTATAAAAATATGAATTTTCATAAAAAAAATTTTAAAAAAATTCAACAAAAACAACCCATTTTATAGTTTACCTCGTGCAACAAAAGATTTAAAAAAAAAAAAAAAGAACCAATGTCAATCCATTTTTCGAATCGAACTACGACAGTCATGCAAGAACTCGTGTAGTTATACATAGTTTTCATTTTTGTTTTGTATCCTTCAACAATGGCTCGCACGTCGTAATCAAGGTTTTCTCTTGTTCTAGCATACCTTTTGGATAAAAACAACGACTTATTCAAAGAAAAGAGAAAATTATCCAGAGAGACTGACCAACATGAGACTTATGCAATAGAAGATTGTCAGGCTCATTCATAAGCTACACTACTTTGCTAAAGTAGAGCCAACATGCCCACAAAAAAACAAGAAAGAAAAAGAAAAAAAAGCAGGAGAATCGTAGAAGAAGAAAGAAATGATAAAAAAAAAGGGTCTCTTCCAAGAACTCAAGGCCCAACTGGGCACCTTGAAGAACCAAGAAGCCCCTTAAGGTTAAAGAATGATCCAACCGATTGCTACCCGATTCAATCATATAACTTTGGCACTCGGACCATGGCCCAGTTCAAGTAATCTCTACACCGATTCTTTATCTGGACTTCTCAAAGAATAATGAGATTGTAAAGAATTTCATTCCAAATATCAGGAACACCGGCGAGACACCAATGGGTGCAGTCCATCCCCGTGGGCCCCCTGAACCCATATATGGAAGGATGGCCATCTTTTCGCAGCAGTGAGAGCAGCGTTATGTCGAGCAATGTGACAGGCTTTGTGATCTCACTCAGCACCCCTTTTAGTACCCCAAGGGCTGGTGGCAGACCACCTGGAAATGTTGATCCAGGCACCGGTTTCGTCTGTCCCTTGCAGCTCTTTACATTTGGTTCATCCCATTGGGTGCCACTTAGTACCCAATCGCCCAAAAAAACCGAAGAAGTTAGAGATATCAGATGATTTATCTTAAGAAGAACACAAAGATATATATATATATATATATATAATTTTTTATAAATAATTTTATAATAAAAAACTCTCTCTCCATAATAAGTCTTATTTATTATCAAATTATTAAAAAAAAAATTTTTTTTTCTTGTCATCAACTATCAACTAACATTCCCTTGTACACGTAACAAGAGAAAAATTGAAACATCTAGTAAACAAATTCATTAGAGAGCTTACTTGTAGTGGGACGGAGAAATCCCCTGAAAGAAAACCAGTGATTTTGCAGGATCAATATTTGAATTCACCCACTTGGCCCAGGTTTCGAGTGCCTTCTGAAAGGCCAGCATACGGTCCATGTCTTTCATAATCTTATTTCCCACTTCGATGTAATCCCACCTGTAAAATCATGAGAGTGCGTCTCTATATATTTATGCAAAATATAATAAAATTTAAAATATAAAAAAAACGACTATTTTCCATTATGGTATCAGTAAAATATTCAAGGATTGGACGTTACGGCTGAGAAGGTCCTCTACGGTTCCACCAGTGCCATGTGTTGAAAATGAGCACGTCTATGTCTTTCCATAGCTTTCCACTCTCAATTGAATCAAGTTTCAATACCCTCCCAATTTTTTCGGGCACCACATCTACTAGGAACACATTGTGATCAAGCATCACTTTAACTCCATAGTCCTGCATGAAATTTTCATTTTTTCTTTAAAAAAAAGTCAATTTCTTGTTGTTAATGAATCCGGAAGTTACAAGAATATAATGCATTGGCGTGGTTTTCTTCTTTGTTGAAAAAAGCCAAACATTGATAAACAAGAAAGGAAATTGCAATAAAAAAAAGAAAAAATTGTAATGTCGAGGAAGAGCTTAATGCAGTTGTGGAAAATTCGCACATAGATATATTGACATAACTAATACTTCTTTTTTCTTCTATTTAAGGTTTATATAATTCCTAAATTAATCAGAAAAGGCCAGTCGTTGCCCAATAATGCTTGTCCTATGAATTTAGCATGTTATATTTTATTTAAATTCAGCCAAAGATTGGCCCTTTAAATGTCAAGCGTACCGTGAATGTAAAAGTGGATACGTTCCCTTCTCTAGTTACAGAATGTGAAGCGTTGGGAAGGGAGGAGTGAAGCATGCATGTCAATGATTGCCATTGATTTCGGCTTAAAGAATCACCAACAAACATTATGCTCTTCATCCTAAATCTTCGCAAGAATTCCTCACCGTCAAACCTACAAAAAAATTTTAAAAAATAAAAATAAAAAGAAACCCCACAAACTTAAAGCCGGTTCTTATGAACTTGAAAATTTTCAGATAGATACGTGAGAGACACACCAAAATGTCTAATAGAATGCAAAATTACCCTATGATGAACTTGCCCCTCCACTGAAATTGTCGTTCTTAACAAAGAAGAAATGAACAAACGCATTACCATTCGAAAAAGATGGGGCCACGGGAGATTGGTAGAAGGGCGCGTAATCTGAACCATCAGTTCATAGTTATGATTTCTTGATTTTTATAATTATAATCCATAGTCCAAATCATACTTCATCTACCCCATTTACCAAATTTTCATTTCCTTAATTAAACTTATTAATATTTACACACGCAAAAAAAAAAAAAAAAAACAGTTAAATTCACTTGTTGTGTGTGTGTGTGTGTGTGTGTAAATGTCAATTCGCGTTCCACATTCATGATTGTGTAAATTTTCAAAGTTGAGATGCATGAAGTGGATCATTTTCATTTTCATTAAATATTCCAAATAGTCGTTTTCCATTAATTAGTCACTTGTGTTTTGAAAAGCAAGCAATCAACACAAGTGGGTACAAATATAGCAGCGTTTTTCAAAAGCCTAACATATCCCCGTGATCCTCAACAAGATCTAGTTGGTGACGTGCGCGATGAAGAGAGAATCCCGATCCCTACGTTTTTAAAAACAAAACAGAACAAAAGCCTAAAAGACATCCACTGAGACAAAATGTGCACGTAGAAATAATTATAATTACCGTAGCAGTAAGAGAATCATTTATTTTATGTAAGGTTTTAAGTTGAATTTTTTGTCAAAATATTCGGTGAAACTAAACCTTAAATATTAAAAATACATAATTTTAAAAATGGTTGGTGGACTAGATCTGCAATCCTCCCCTATTTTATGGAAAAACCAACGGAGGTAACCAAAAGCGCCCATTGTACCGCCTGCCAAATTTCAAAACGAGCAAAAAGCACACGACAGCCTCCTTCATAGTTGTTGAAATGTATTTACACATCTTCTTTAGGATATATCATTGCAAAATGAGACCCACCATTGGTCTGTTCTTTATGGGCCTTGCCACCATCTGCCCTTTAGTATATATATATATATATATAATTAAACTTCTAATTAAAAAAATAATGAGCATTTCAGGCATCTGCACAAATTCCATGTTACGTAACACAATCAATGGGCAACTTGGTCAGTAGTAAAAACCTAAAGATAATTAACCACCTTCGTACAGATTTGCTAACAATTCAAAAAGAGAAGGTAAGCTGTGAAAAGGACTTGGGGGGAAAGCGTGTGTAAGCACACTGACCAACCACTGTGGGAAGAACATAAAAAATAATGCCCCGCAGAGCAGTGCAAAAGAAAAATATTCTCTTTCGTTGACATGCTTTTTGTTTACGTGAAAATAACATGCCTGTGCTAAATATTTTTTTACGAGAAAAACCCTTTTCCCAAAATTACATTATTTTCCGATCGAGTGAATTTTTTTCCTTGAGTGCATTTTTCACATGTGTCGAACGTTAAAAAAAAAAAAAAAGAGGGGGGTAAAAGTAAAAATATTTTTCTTGCAAATAAACGGATCCTAATATTTCACATGTTAAAAAGAATGGGCAGATAAAAGTCCTTGTTAGAGAGTTGGTTAGTGTGGGCCTATTTCATTTGTTTCTTTGTACTGATTATTAGAAAAGTTACATGTAATGTAATGTAATGACATATATCTAAATAATTAGCTGCTGAAAAGGGTAAAACTATAAAAAAAAAATTAAAAAAAGAAAAAGAAAAAGAATGAAGTCACGGGGGAGAGAACAATGCCAACGTACCGCTGCAAGTCGCAGTGCAGAGGCTTCCATCTGTAGTTGGAGTAGAGCAAATCTGGGCGGCCGTTCTTGTGGCAACTGAACACCTTCTCAATGAAGGGACAAGTGGAAGAATCGTAAAGAGGGTAGGATGATCCATTGTCAACGACCCATGTTCCGCTGAAGAAATCACACGAATCGTCATGGCCACTCGCTGCATCTGCTGTGCAGACGAAGAGAGAATAATAAGCAATGGCAGTGAAACCAATTGTAAGATGAACCCACTTCCCCATCTGTTGCTGATCTCTCTGCCCAGCTAGCCAGCTAGCAAGCAGCTGGGCTAAAATGCACACCAACCCCGAGAACCTTGAGGGGGCCGACACAGAGTCACGGACAGACTGTAAAACATTAGGAGGAGCTCCTAATTTCTAAAGAATACATGCGGTCCATTTATGGAACTATCAAACATTTAGACACTCATCTGCGGGCCCACATGCGGTGTCACAAGCTCTCTCTCTATATATATATATCTCAAAGAGAGTCTCCATGGAGACAGTCTAGCAGGCAAAAAAAAAAAAAAAAAAAGTAAGTAATTTATAGAAAATATTATATATTATATAGATAATATTTTATAAAATATAAAAAATTTTAAAGTAATATAGTAACACTCGTATAAATTTTATTATATTATATAAAATATTATGTTTAAAATATAAAATAATATATATATATATACTATAAAATTTTTGGTGTTTATTGATGGCGATAGAGCGGTTGGGGGGGCGGGGAGAGAAGAGAAGGGTCACAATCACGGACATCAATGATCCAATGGATCGCCGCTGTAAATTTTTGCCTGTTTGTTGCGAGAGTCACAATTATAAGCTAGACAAATCTCAATACATACTTTATTTGACGGGTGTCATTTGTGAGGCTGCAAAAAGGGGTTTAATGCAGCTCAAAAACAGATGCATAGAACAATATATATATATATAAAGATGCTAAGCACATAGCCAGTCATCAATTTTATTGTTTCAAATGTTTTCTTTTGTTGCAGAAAGATGACTGGTTATCTCCCACGGCGTTCCAACCGCTTCCCTTCCGATGCAGTTTGTAACTCTGCCTGGGTCGGTTTCAACTAATTGCTTTAGTTGCCATGACATGGTCATATTTCAAAAGACGACAGAAAATTGTGTAGGAACACATTCATGTTTTATTTAAGACATATAGACGGTGGACCTCGCCAAACTCGAAACCATTTCTCTAATTTCTACTCTCCCAGTAATCAGGTCCCAAGCTGACCGGATAAAGATCATAAGAAGACACGGTAGAATTGATCAATGGTGCATCCGACATAACGCTTTGGGTCTGGCTTTTGCTGACGTTCACTTCCATGCCGGTCCGGAAATGCTTCCTCATTTGTTCAATCTTTACCGAATCATCTGAGACTCCTGAATCCAGAATGAGGTCTTTCAGAGCGACTTTGCCTTCCAGCATGCTTACTACTGACGACATTGTCGGTCTAGCTGCTGCTGAGGCATTAGTGCATAACAAAGCCACGTTGATCATTCTCATCATTTCCACTTTGTTGTATTGTGTGCCAAGCCTGGGATCAACTAGCGTCAATAGATTCCCTTCTTCCTTCAGAATATGTGCCTGGAAACAGCACGCAAGGTTGCAAAAGTCCTATTAGTTGGAACCTATAATTCAAAATTCATCTGATAAATTTAAACGAGATCGAAAATGAAGCTATACCCAGTCAAGAAGATAAAAGCTCTCTTCCTCAGACCGATTCGTGGTGTTGCACCTTCCACTAACAATTTCGAGGGCTACAATTCCAAAACTATAGACATCTGCTTTGTCTGTTAAATAACCCCTCATTGCATATTCTGGTGCCATGTATCCACTGCAAAACCAAGAAAGAAAAATTTTTATTTTCATGTGGAATTTTTGCAAAATGCAAAGAAAATTAACAAGGTAGAAGTAGAGAGACTCACAACGTTCCAGCAATTCGTGTGCTTATGTGGGTGTTTCCTTCATCGTCAAGCTTGGCCAGGCCAAAGTCTGATATTTTGGGGTTTAAGTTCTTATCGAGCAACACATTTGTTGCCTTGATGTCTCTGTGCACAATCTTCAACCGTGATTCTTCATGGAGATATGCCAAACCTCTTGCAATACCAACACAGATCTTGTGCCTCGTCGGCCAGTCCAGCTTCAACTGGAATTCTTCAGGACCTTTGAAATAGTCAAATTAACATCAGGAATGATCGCATGTTGCGTCAAACATGCAAGCATGAATTTATGTTCGAGTGGACATTTAGATGGAAATGATGATCAAGTTCTTCCTGTTAAAGTTAATGAGATTTACCGAATAAAGCGCGAGCTAGGCTGTTGTTCTCCATGTACTCGTACACCAGCAACAACTGATTTCCTTCAATACAACAACCATAGAGCTTTACAAGATGAGGGTGTTGCAGAGCAGATATCATGCCAATCTCATTCACAAATTCACGGTTCCCTTGCTTTGATTTTGTGGAGAGCTGCTTTACGGCAATTATGGTGCCATCTGACAGAAGACCCTGTCCCAAGGAAACAATGTTTAACTTCTTCCTCCAACAGAAATGTCATGGGTTGCCTTAAACAATGTAGATATACGTCCTTGCATTTAGGAAATAGGTAACTTTGTGTTGCGTACCTTGTAAACTGAACCAAAACCGCCTTCTCCAATTTTATTATCAGGATCAAAGTTATTTGTTGCAGCTTTAATTTGTCTCAGCGTAAACGAACCCGTTGGCAAGTCCAGTCCATTCAAATCTGTTTGAAAAAGCAAGTCTTTATCAGAATCGAGCTGCAGAGAAACACCAAAAGTTCCAACCCCTCTTTGGAAGGTAATCAAACAGTAAAGGGATTAACAGATCCAGAGGCATCCGTACTCCATTGAATCAAATGCCAAACACACGACGAACACCAGCTTCCACAAATATTGAGAAAAAGTTCTCTATATTAACAATGCATCGCCTAAATGATGCCAAATACCTTGATGCATTGTGTCCTTACGTCTTAGGCATCCCATCCAATAGAGGGTAACCAGAGCCAGAAATATGACTGCAATTACTGCAACCACAATACCAGCCACAGCACCTGCAGGCATGCCGTTGTTGCCACTTTCTGAAGGAGCGGGGAAATCTGCACCAAATTTTTTATGAAAAAAAAAAAAAAACAGAAGATCCATACATAATGGATGGCACATCAGCCTTAGGCTATATGTAAGCAGACTAACGCCATAAAAGGGCAATATAATGAAAAAAGTTACACAATTTGACTAGATTTAGAGAAGCAATATATATATATATATATATATATATATATATATATTGCAAAAAGAAACTCTCAAGATTTTAACAAAAATGCAGCAAGGTAATATATGCCTTTTGTTGAACGCTGTTTACGGGAGTTCGCAGGAAGTGTTCAACTTACCAGAAGTCACAGAAATCGCTGAGATGAGAGGACCATAGACCCCTTTCTCTGGGATAGCCGTTGTCCCTTTCCCAGCCCAATAAAACCGTATATCCAATGTATGGTTAGTCACAACAGCAGTTAAATTTTTTATATATGCCTTTCCAAGCCCACCAGCTTCAACTCCAAGATTAAAATCCTTAAGCACCAGCTTCCCCTACAATAATTTAGGCTAACTATAATAAAGAATTGAAATGGCTCAAACTTAGCATGGAATGACTAATCATTTTGATGTTGAAATACAACTTTAATGTAATGATTACCTGAATGTAAATATCAAAAATGCGCCTGCCGAGGCTGTTGTATGTGTTCTTACCAGTAAATTTTATCTCTGCAAAGTGGAGCTTAACTGTGTATTTCCCATTCCCCATGCAGAAACCATAGTAAGTGAGAGAGAGTGCAGAAAGGCGAGCAGAAGTGTAGAGGGCAGAGGTTTTTGCAGAGAGTTGAGTTTCATTGTGTATGATAAATGAATCGATATCGCGGTTATTATCCGTGAAGTGGCCAGTGCTGCTCAATGCCCAGTTAGTCCCATGCGAAGAGAAATGCGAAGGTCCTTCATCAACTGTATCAGCATCATACTCTGTTCCATCTATACTCTCTCGTTTTCCTCCACAATTTATATGTAAGGAGTAGACCACTGATACCAAAGGACTTACAGTTAGACATTAGCGAGAAGGAAAATAAAACAGAAAGTTTCTTTGTATAAATGCTTCTCAAGGTCCAAGTTTTGAACCCTTTGTAAAATTGAAGACTAATGGAACCTTTGACACTGCAATTTCTGCTAGCCTCAGTGGAACAAAAAAGAAAAATTCATGAAATTTAATTAATTAAAGTTTATTTTGCCTTCGCTACGACCGCAAAAGGGTTATTCTCAACTAAAATTTCAATTCTGTATGTATCGGATGCATGACACCCAATGCCTTGGAGGAGAGGGATGCCGATGTAATATGCACATTGAGATATATGCTTAACCTTCTAAGTTTTCGTAACGGAAATGACACTAAAATCAGTGGATTTTTTGATGTTTCATTGTTTTCCGCGTAAGGTTTCTGAAAGTTGGACGAGACTCAAATCATAAAAGGCTCATCAAAAGTGTCTTCTAATGGTTATCAAATGCTTCAACATGGCTAATTTGTGGCACACGCAACGGGGTAACCTTCTGCAGCAGATTGAGTAACTTGACTTACTTGTGGGGCATTGGTCTCTTTTTAAGCATGAAACAGTTCCGCTGCAGAAAAATTTGAAGAGGGTTTAGAGGAGATAGATAAGATCATTACGCGTGCTTTTACGCTTATTATTTTATTTTATTTTATTTTTTTGAAAAGGGGAGTACTTACAAGTTATTGCTGGTTGAGGAGCTCGCAAACAAATTTCTGTGGGAAATGATAAACGTCATAGCTTGTACAGTGTTGGAACTTTTTGAGGGGGAACGGGATTGGAGGTGGGGGCTTGACGGACAGGAAAGGGGAGAGAGAGAGAGAGAGAGGGACAGAGATAAAGTTTAAGCGTAGTTTCTTACATTTGTCGTTGATGACATGACATTGGGACTGTGAAATTGTTGTAGGAAAGATCACTGCATGAAAGATTCAATGTGTTATTGTCTTCTTGCCTTTACCATAAGCACGAAACTTATGATATGCAAAATAGGCCGCCGAAAATTGAAATCAATGTAAACAAAAGTAAGATGGCATCTTCCTTGATTAAGACTGACCATGAAATTTCTGCTGCTTTTACAGTCTAGTGAGAGCAATATGTTTTGACAACTTCTCTGTTTTACTTTTACATCTTTCTGCCTTCTAGTGAAACTTTGGGGTAGATTTTATACAGGTATCCACTTTTTATCAAACTATGTCCATGGAGCATTAGCAAGAAAGGCTTACACGTGATCTGCTTTTGTAAGAATCCAGTCAGGAACTGTTCCACTTAGCATATTCCCTGTCAAATATCTGAAACAATTAACACTAACTGTGAGTTTTAAGGTTATTCATATAGATAAATTGAAATACGAATATATTCCTATTCTGTGTGCATGCATAGAACCAATGCGAGACACGAAAGTAAATCTCTCCTTGTTCCATTTTACATGATGCAGGACATACGTTACAAGAGGAAAACGTATATCCTTTGATCATGACTCAAATCGTGGGGTTGTTCTCCTTTCATGGAGAAGAAACATTCCTGTGGGACAAACTATCTTAGTGGCCTTTGGTTTTTACCATGTCCAGTTGGTCATTTATCTTCAGCTCTCCTTTTAATATAAAACTCTCAATTTTTTATCTTGGAAGTTGGAATGAGAAAAATAATTTTGCAAGGCATGCCTTGCAGCGTTACGCAAGCAACATCACATGTTTTCTTCCAGATGAATGCAAAAGAAACAAATCTAAACTAAATATTTTACATGAAATCCGTTTTTGCTAAACTAACAAAGCTGCTTGGAATTCCTCCAGTCAGTTTGTTAAAGCTGAGGTCCCTGCAAAAGAAACCATAACGACAGATTAATAGTTTTCCTTTGAAGAAGCATTTGTTTACATTTTGTTGCTAAAATGATGGAAAGTCAACTCAGCAGGGAACTTCCACGTCTTACTTTGAAGTATATGAGAGAAAATAAATGCAATTTACTGTTGCAAAAAA
Source organism: Bruguiera parviflora (assembly GCA_019804595.1). NCBI lineage: Eukaryota > Viridiplantae > Streptophyta > Magnoliopsida > Malpighiales > Rhizophoraceae > Bruguiera > Bruguiera parviflora. Next base: position 778,925 of record CM034052.1, on the reverse strand, counting down.
ATCTGTGCAGCATAATTTACAAATCATGTTGAAGTATGGGCTTGTACTACCCGCAGGTATCTCCACCACACAATGTCCCACGGTGCTTCATTCAGCTTGCATCTCAATGTTAATAAGCAAAGAAACATCCAAGATGCTTCATCATCAAGATAATATGATCAATAGAGTTGACAGTTCATGAACATAAATCACCACCACAATAACTAGAACTAGCGAAACTAATGGCAACTGATATTTTAGCATCCTCGCATTTAGTTCACAGATATAGTTGACGTAAATAAGTCCAGGATAAAAGGCCTTTAGGGGTAGATTGAGCATGACAGCTTATAACTTGCTGAGATATTCATTAATCAATCTTACTTTCAAAGAAGAATTGGATCAGTATCGATTCCAACTTTACAGAACACCCACAATGCTAACCATTAATCATAAAAACAACTGTAACATTGGCTCCAACTTTTACTTAACCAGTCACCAATGAGTTTTTGTCATACGAAAAATTCATCAACCAATTAACTTGTTCCAGGAAAAAGTATTTTTCTTTAAATGACTTTGTTTCAGAACCTGGTCCCCTCAAAAATGGAAACTTCATTTATATCAGAACTACGAAGTGTCGGAATTATGAGGACCTGAAGCTTTCAGCAGGCAGAATTGTGAACTTAACCCTGCATTCAAAAAGACAGAAAAGGGACCAATATATACTCACAGAACTTTCAATTTGGCCATCTCTCCTATATAGTCAGGTAGCTTTCCAACAATATGACAATTCCTTAGTTTTCTGCAAAAAATCAGGCACATATAATCATTAAAAGACTCCAGAACATGACGTTAATGTATGGATGACAAATGCATCCAACTCACAAGACTTTCAGCTTTTTCATTTTCTCCAACGGTGGAAACGTTATTTCAGTTCCATTACTTAAGTCACTGATCCTCCTGCACAAACAATGAGAATATGCACGATGAATTGTGCCAACAAAACAAAAAGGCAAAAAGGAAAAAACATACCATGTTAGGAAGAATGAGTTTAAAGTGGTGAAACTATAAAGTTGCTTTACTCACAAGTCAGTGATATTTTCTAAAAGTCCAATACCAGATGGAATTGGCCCAGTTAAACCACTGCCTTGTATCACCCTGTCACCATCAAATCTTAATTTGTGTCAGCAACAAAACATGCCATAGCAAGTTATACCTTGCAAGAGAGGTAGGTAAAAGGTTCATACAACTTGTTTAGGCTTGTCCAATTCTGAATAAAGTTGGGTATCGTCCCGGTGAACTCGTTATCGCCAATCCGACTACATTTACATGTTGCAAAAGCCGTTACTGTCATAATTGGTTAATTTAAAAACAATTGATGTAGCAGCATTTGGCTAAGATGATAATTCAGAAACTTACAAGTCCCTCAGTGAGGTCAAATTTACAAAGGTGGCAGGCAACTGGCCGGTAAAATTGTTGGAGTTGAAAAACCTATATCAGCAAAGAAACACAAGGAAGACATTTCAATTCCAACCGAATTTCCAAAGTACTCAAAGGAAAATGGCTCAATGTGCACGGTAACAAGAAATCTCATGTTTCTCAAGATGACTACACAATGACCATATGTATAAGTTATCAAAACTAAGAAAAGGTTCATACATTCTTTGAATGTTCTTCAAATTTCCAAGCTCTGGAGGTAAGACACCAGAAAGTTGATTGAACTCCACTGTGCTGCATATTGGTCTCACACAAAAATGGCTTACTGACTGAGACCGTAAAACAGAGAAAGGGGTAATATAATTTTCATTTTTTTTTTCTCACTCACAAACTTTTAAGATTGCTGATGTTTCCCAATTCTTTTGGTATTGGACCCGTTAGCCGGTTTGCCAGAAGGGAGCTGCAGTCAGACACACAATAAAATAAAATAAAGCAATCAAAATCTTAGAAAGGTTTAGTACATTTAGACGTGAAAATGGAGTTCCGGAGGTGGGGAATGACGAGAACGTACATGTTGACCAGTT
>CM034052.1:698995-749270 GCA_019804595.1 Bruguiera parviflora | reverse complement strand
AAGTCTGATATTTTGGGGTTTAAGTTGTTATCAAGTAACACATTTGTTGCCTTGATGTCTCTGTGCGCAATCTTCAACCGTGATTCTTCATGGAGATATGCCAAACCTCTCGCAATACCAACACAGATCTTTTGCCTCTAGGCCAGTCCAGCTTCAACTGGAATTCTTCAGGACCTTTCGAATAATCAAATTAACATCAAGTCAGTAAGGAATGATCGCATGTTGCTTCAAACATGCAAGCATCCATTTATGTTTGAGTGGACCTTTAGATGGAAATGATAATCAATTTCTTCCTATTAATGTTAATGAGATTTACCGAATAAAGCACGAGCAAGGCTGTTGTTCTCCATGTACTCGTACACTAGCAACAACTGATTTCCTTCAATACAACATCCATAGAGCTTTACAAGATGAGGGTGTTGCAGAGCAGATATCATGCCAATCTCATTCACAAATTCACGGTTCCCTTGCTTTGATTTGGCGGAGAGCTGCTTTACGGCAATTATGGTGCCATCTGAGAGAAGGCCCTGCACCAAGGAAATAATGTTTAACTTCTTGCTCCGACAGAAATGCCATGAGCAGCCAAGAAATGTAGAGATAAGTCCATGTGTTTAAGAAATAGGTAACTTTGTGTTGCGTACCTTGTAAACTGAGCCAAAACCGCCTTCTCCAATTTTATTACCAGGATCAAAGTTATTTGTTGCAGCTTTAATTTGTCTGAGAGTAAACAAACCCGTTTGCAAGTCCAGTCCCTTCAAATCTGTTTAAAGAAGCAAGTCTTTATTGGAATTAAGCCGCAGAGAAACACGAAAATTTCCAACCCCTCTTTGGAAGGTAATCTAACAGCAAATGGATTAACAGTTCCAAAGGTATCCGTACTCCATTGAATCAAATGCCAAACACATGATGCACACTAGCTTCCACACATATTGAGAAAAATTTCCCTATAATAACAATGCATCCCCATAATGATGTCAAATAGCTTGAGACATTTTGTCCTTATGTCTTAGGCATGTCATCCGACAGAGGGTAAGCAGAGCCAGAAAGATGACAGCAACTACTGCAACCACAATTCCAGCCACAGCACCTACAGATATGCTACTGCTGCCGCCACTTTCTGAAGGAGCGGGGAAATCTGCACAAAATTTTTATGAAGAAAAAAGAAAAAGCCATACATAATGGATGGTACATCAGCCTTAGGCTATTTGAAAGCATACTAATGCCATAAAAGGGATATAGAATGAGAAAGGATACAAAATTTGACTAGATTAAGAGAAGCAAGATATATATATGTATTGCAAAAAGAAACTCTCAAGATTTTAACAAAAATGTAGCAAGGTAATGTATGCCTCTTGTTGAACGCTGTTCACGGTAGTTCACAGGAAGTGTTCAATTTACCAGAAGTCACAGAAATAGATAAGAGGACCATAGACCCCCCTATCTGGGATAGCTGCTGTCCCTTTTCCAGCCCAGTAAAACCGTATATCCAATGTATGGTTAGTCACAACTGCAGGTAAATTTTGTATAACTGCCTTCCCAAGCCTACCAGCTTCAACTCCAAGATTAAAATCCTTAAGCACCGGCTTCCCCTACAACAATTTAGTCTAACTATAATGAAGAATTGAAATGGCTCAAACTCTGCATGGAATAACTAATCATTTTGATGTTGAAATACAACTTTAATGTGGTGATTACCTGAATGAAAAATATCAAAAATACGCCTGCCGAGGCTGTTATATGTGTTGTTACCAGTAAATACTATCTCTGCAAAGTGGAGCTTAACTGTGTACTTCCCATTCCCCATTCAGAAACCATAGTAAGTGAGAGAGACAGCAGAAAGGCGAGCAGAAGTGTAGAGGGCAGAGGTTTTTGCAGAGAGTTGAGTTATATTGGATGCGATGAATGAATCGATTTCCTGGTTATCATCCATGAAGTGGCCAGTGCTGCTAAATGCCCAGTTAGTACTAGGGGGATAGAATCTTGAAGGTCCTCCTGCATTTCTATCAGCTTCGTACTCTGTTCCATCTACAGTCATTTTGTTTCCTCCACAATTTATATGGAAGGAGTAGAACACTGAGACCAAAGGACTTACAGTTATACATCAGGGAGAAGGAAAATAAAACAAAATGTTTCGTTGCATAAATGCTTCTCAACGTCCAAGTTTTCAACCCTTTGTAAAATTGAAGACTAATAGAACTTTTGATACTGCGATTTCTGCTAGCCTCACTGGAAACTAATAGAAAAATTCATGGAATTTAATTAATTGAAGTTTAATTTTCCTTTGACTAATGCATCTGCAATTCTCCTCAGCTACGACCGCGAAAGGATTATTCTCAACTAAAATTTAAATTCTGTATGTATCGGAGGCATGACACCCAATACTTTAGAGGAGAGGGATGCCAATGTAATATGCCCGTTGAGATATAAGCTTAACCTACTAAGTATTCCTAAACGAAATGACACTAATCAGTGGTTATCACATGCTTCCAATGGATCATCTTTTCCTTTTACACCAGCTTTTAGTTTCTTATACGATATTGATAACTTGTAGCACACATAACGGGGGAACCTTCTGCAGCATATTTAGTTACTTGACTTACTTTTTGTGCATTGGTCTCTTCTTAAGCACGAAACAGTTCCACTGCAGAAAAATTTGAGAAGGGTTTAGAGGAGATAGATAAGATCATTGTGCATGCTTTTACATTTAAATTTTTTCTTTTTTTTAAAAAAAAAAAGGAGTACTTACAAGGGATTGCTGGTTGAGGAGTTCACAAACAAATTTCTGTGGGAAATGATAAACGTCATTGCTTGTAGAGTGTTGGAACTTTTTCAAGGGGAACAAGATTGGAGGTGGGGGCTTGACGGACAGGAAAGGGAAGAGAGAGAGAGAGAGATAAAGTTTAAGCATAGCTTCTTACGTGTTTCGTTTCTGACATGAGCTTTGGACTGTGAAATTATTGTAGGAAATATCACTGCATGACAGATTCAATGAGTTATTGTCTTCTTGTCTCCACCATAAGCACAAAACTTATTATACGCAAAATAGGCGGTCAAAATTGAAATTAATGTAAACAAAAGTAAGATGGCATCTTCCTTGATTAAGACTGGCCATGAAATTTCTGCTGCTTTTACAATGTGGGGAGTCATATGTTTTGACAACTTCTCTGTTTTACTTTTACACCATTCTGCCTTCTAGTGAAACTTTGGGGTAGCTTTTATACAGGTATCTGCTTTCTATCAAACTATGTCCATGGAGCATTAGTAAGAAAGGCTTACACGTTCTCTCCTTTTGTAAGAATCCAGTCAGGAACTATTCCATTTAGCATATTCCCTGTCAAAAATCTGAAAAAATTAACACTACCAGTGAGTTTGAAGGTTATTCATATAGATAAATAGAAATACAAATATATCCCTATTCTGTGTGCATGCACAGAACCAATGCCAGACACAAGAGTGAATCTCTCCTAGTTCCATTTTATGTGATGCAGGAGAGGAAATGCCTATCCTTTGATCATGACTCAAATCATGGGGTTGTTCTCCTTTCATGGAGAAGAACCATTAGGACAAACTATCTTAGTGGCCTTTAGTTTTTACCATATCCAGTTGGTCATTTATCTTCAGCTCTCCTTTTAATATAAAACTCTCAATTATTTATCCTATAAGTTTGAATGAGAAAAATAATTTTGCAAGACATGTCTTGCAGCATTACACAAGCAACATAGCATGTTTTCTTCCAGCTAAAGGCAAAACAAGCAAATCAAAACTAAATATCTTACATGTAATCCGTCTTCGTTAAACGAACAAAGCTGCTCGGAATTCCTCCAGTCAGTTTGTTAAAGCTGAGGTCCCTGCAAAAAAAAAAAAAAAATTATAATGATAGATTAATATTTTTTCTGTGAAGAAGCACTTGATTATATTTTGTTGCTAAAATGATGGAAAGTCAACTTAGCAGAGCACTTCCACATCTTAATTTGAAGTATATGAGAGAAAATAAATGCAATTTACTGTTACAACAAATCCTTGCAGCATAATTTACAAATCATGTTGTAGGATGGGCTTGCACTACACATAGGTATCTCCACCACACAATATTCTACGGTGCTTTGTTCAACTTGCATCTCAATGTTAATAAGCAAAGAAACATCCAACTTGCTTCATCATCAAGAAAATATGATCGATAGAGTTGACAGTTCATGAACATAAATCACCTCCACAACAACTAGAACTAGCAAAACTAATGGCAACTGATATTTTAGCATCCTTGCCTTGAGTTCAAAGATATAGTTGACGTAAATAAGTTGAGGCTTTAAGGGGTAGATTGAGCATGACAGCTTATAACTTGACGAGACATTCATTAATCAATCTTACTGTCAAACAAGAATTGGATCCACATCAATTCCAACTTTACAGAACACCCACAATGTTAACCATTAATCATAATAACAGCTGTAACATTGGCTCAAACTTAACCAGTCACCAATGAGTTTTTGCCATATCAAAATTTCATCAACCAATTAACATGTTCCAGGAAAAAGTATTTTTCTTTAATCGACTCTGTTTCAGAACCCGGTCTCCTTAAAAATGGGAACTTCATTTATATCAGAACTACAAAGTGTTGGAATTATGAGGACCTGAAGCTTTCAGTAGGCAGAATTGTGAACTTTATCCTGCATTCAAAAAGACAGAAAAGAGACCAATATATACTCACAGAGTTTTCAATTTGGTCGTCTCTCCTAAATAGTCAGGTAGCTTTCCAACAATATCACAATTCCTTAGTATTCTGCAAAATATCAGGCGCATATAATCATTAAAAGACTCCAGAGTATGACGTCAATGTATGGATGACAAATGCATCCAACTCACAAGACTTTCAGCTTTTTCATTTTCTCCAACGGTGGAAATGGTATTTCAGTTCCATTACTTAAGTCACTGATCCTCCTGCATAAACAATGGGAATATGCGCGATGAATTGTGCTGACAAAACAAGAAGGCAAGAAGAAAATAACATACCATGTTAGTAAGAATGAGTTTAAAGTAGTGAAACTGTAATGTGCTATACTCACAAGTCAGTGATATTTTCTAAAAGTCCAATACCAGATGGAATGGGCCCAGTTAAACCACTGCCTTGTATGATCCTGTCGTCATCAAATTTCAATTTGTGTCAGCAACAAAACATGCCATAGCGAATTATACCTTGCAAGAGAGGCAGGTAAAAAGTTCATACAACTTCCCTAGGCTTGTCCAGTTCTGAATATAGTTGGGTATCGTCCCAGTGAACTCGTTATCGCCAATCCGACTACATTTACATGTTGCAAAAGGCGTTACTGTCATAATTGCTTAATTCAAAAACAATTGATGTAGCAGCTTTTGGCTAAGATGATAATTCAGAAACTTACAAGTCGCTCAGTGAGTTCAAATTTTCAAAGGTGGCTGGCAACTGGCCGGTAAAATTGTTGGAGTTGAAAAACCTATATCAGCAAAGAAAAACAAAGAAGACATTTCAATTCCAACTGAATTTCCAAAGTATTCAAAGGAAAATGGCTCAGTGTGCATGATAACAAGAAATCACATGTTTCTCAAGATGACTACACAATGACTATATGTATAACTTCTCAAAATTAAGTAAAGGTTCATACATTGTTCGAATGTTTTTCAAATTTCCAAGCTCTGGAGGCAAGACACCAGAAAGTTGACTGAATTCCACTCTTCTGCATATTCGTCTCACACAAAAATGGCTTACTGACTGAGAACATAAAACAGAGAAAGGGGTTAATATAATTTTCATTTTTTTTTTTCCACTTACAAATCTGCAAGAGTGCTGATGTTTCCCAATTCTTTTGGTATTGGACCCGTTAGCCGGTTGGCCAGAAGGAAGCTGCAGTCACACACACGCATACATTTTAGTTTCTAGGGAAAAAAAATAAAATAAAACGTTCAAAATCCTAGAAAAGTTTAGTGCATTTAGATGTGAAAATGGAGTTCCAGAGGTAGGGAATGACGAGAACGTACATGCTGACCAGTTGCGTGGAACCCCATTCTGGAGGGATTGTGCCACTAAGGTAGTTACGTGTGAGATCACTGGGAAACAACAAGCCAATAAAATAAAATAAAATAAACTAGGGAGGCCAGAAAGAAGAAAATTATCATTATTAGTTAAAGGGAAGAGGATTTGATACAAATGGCAAAATTTCACAGACTAAAATAATTCTGTTTAAATGATTTATAATTTAACTTAACTAAATAATTTAAAAAGTAATAATTAATAATTTAAAGTATTCAAAATTAAAATATTTAAGAATAATTTAACTCTTATTAAATAAACAAATGAATATTTTACAATTTAAAATAATTAAAATTAAAATAATTTAAAAATTAAATAATTTAGAATAAAAATTAGTTAAATTTTAATATATTAATAACTTAATAAATCTGAGCAGGAGCGTAATGTATCCGTGCCTGTTATTCGAAACTGAAAAACTACTTAAAACTTGATGCATTGGGAACTAAAGATACCCAAAATTCGATACTATCCGACCCAGACGAGGCCCGACCCACCCATCAGCCATCTCTAGGGTTTTGGTTTGAGAAAATACTCACATTTCTTGGAGGTGAGAAAGCCAGTCCAAGTCCGTTGGGAGAGTGCCTGTGAGATTCTGGAACTTCTTTTAGTGCTGTTTTACCCCATATGAATTGGGTTGTAACGCAAGAATGCAACCCCCATTAATTATAAACCAGGACTACATAACCACGAATTGCCGAACAACACGTCAACACCAGAAAATGATGTAAAAAAAAATATATATATATATATATATATATATATATATATATAAAGATGTTATTTAAAACAAAAATTTCCTCTTTTCTTATACTAAATATAATATTATGCATTTATAATTTGAATCCATGTGATTAATATGTATATTTTTTTGCTTAATTCATGCCCTAGACGAGCCACGGCATACAAGTCCACCCAACTAGAGATTTTTTTTTTATTATTTTTACACAAATCTCGTAAACATATTTGCACACAATAAAATTTCATAATATATATAAAATATTTTATATTATATCAACAATATTTTCTATAGTATAAATAAATTTTATGTTAATTTGTATAAAATATTATTTATATAATATAAATTTTTTTTTATTTAAATGAGTCCATAAAATCGTGCCTGTATAATCAAACTCCCAAAATAAGTCAATGGTCTTAGCCTCTTTTATTATTATTATTATTTTTTTTTAATTTTCGAGCAACAAGGCCGCGACTCACATGTTCATCATCGATGATGACAGGTTCTATATTTCAAAAAATTATCTAAAGTTCATTACCTCTAGAATGTGGACCGGTTTATCTAATTATCACAAAACACCAAGAGGTCCGGCCATTGACAGAGACATGCGTACCCCCCGAGCAACGAGCCTCGACAGAATGAGAATATAAAAGGGATTTTTTAAATAATAATAATAATTATTATAAATATAACTATGTCGTTGAAATTATACACGTAAACACACTTTGAGACAAAATAAAAATTATTAAATAAAAAATGTATACTTTCATTTGAATAAATAAATAAATTTAAATTAAAAAGTATACAACTATAAAATAATGTCTCACGCCAGTGATTACTGTAAAGTATACACTAAAACTTTTAACTACATTCTCCTTAGTTTATACAATACTATTCTCTTAATTTTTTAGATGATTGAAGATCTTTTAGTAAGGTTATTGCAAGTCATTTGTCTCGAAATGAATGATCTTACCTATTAGCACAACCAACTTGTAATTGTTATGTGTTGAGAAAATATTATATATATATATATATATAGGGTATTCGTGAGTTAATATGCTAAAATATCATATATTGTATTTTTTTATAAGTTAATTAGTTAATTTCACATATTAAAGTTTATAAATATTTAGACAAATATATAAATGTTTGTTCAAGAACCAATTCATTAAATTGACCATTTATAAGAGTTTATAATTAGAATTGTTGTCTTTTTTATTTATAAAATTTCTCGCATAAGAATTGTACTAAGTCATCATTAAACTTAAAATTATTAAAATATTTAATATAAAAATTATTATACATTGATTTCACTTTTAAGTTGTCCTAATTTGCACATATAAATATTAAAAATAGCATGTAATTAAGTGATTTATATGTTACTTTATATACATACCATAAATCCTAATTTTTATTAATTAAACTTTTCTTTGCATGCATAAAAAATAAATGAAGATTAAGATATATCATTTATTGATTAAAAATTTTAATGAGACATAAGTTACACATGAATAAAGTTTCAGTAACCTTTCAATTATGTATTAAATGTCATACATGAGTGACACTTGAGAATTAAAAACTTTTTCCCTACATGTTTTCAATTTATAAAATTTTGAAATTTTAAGTATAAAATTTTATTAATTCTTGAGCCAACTTATAAATTTTATTTTTGACAGAATGATTTCAATAACTTTAATAAATGACCATACTAATGAAATAAAAATAAATATAATAGAGTTAAAGCGATAAAGTGATTATATTGGAACAAAATCGAAGTTAAGTGGTTTAAATATAACAAATTAGAATTAAATAATTAAAATGAAATTAAGTTATAAATTCAGCAATCAATTATGCAATTTATCCCGTTGATTGATTAACAAGTCTAACGAGACACACTAGTTACTAGATATAGGTCAATTACAATATGACTAAAGTTTTGTTAACCTTATGATTATGCATTAAATTTCATGTGTGCACGGGTGACGTAAGGATAGAAACGAGGGAGTTTACCGAAAGAAACTGACCTAAGTGGAGCTATGGATTTTATATACTACTGGATTAACAGATTGGATTAATTGTATCGGAGATGTATATATATACATAACGTGATATCTTCGAAGGCAATTCAACGGAGGATGAGAGATTGTGACCTCCTTCACTACAAAGAATTTGTGAGAGGAAGACAGGAATTAATTTTGAAAGTGAAATGAAATGGGAACAACAGAAGAATCGTATTATGAGTTTGAGGACCACAAAGTCGCTCTATGGGGCAACCTTAGCAGTCAGTCCTCGACAATTACATTGAATTATGATAACGCGGTTGGATGGATTAGCAATATGGGCCTACAGTTAATTTCTCTCGCGCCCCAAAATTATGTGTGGAGTGGTGGACATATAAAGTTTTTTTTTTTTTTTCTATTTAATCAGACAAGGGAAAATTTCTATGTGCAAATATAATTAAAAAAAAAAGGATATATAAATATCTAGATGGAAGATCAATTTAATTTACATAATAAAATAAGAATCCCGCTGTTAATGCGACGGCGCTAGAACTTGGATTCTCAATCCCTCCCTTCGAGCTAGAGAGAAGAGTGCATATATAACAGGAAAAAAAAGGTTGTTGGTCGAAAAATTGGTAGACAATGTGAGCTGTCCAATTTGACGGGAATATTCATTGTGTAACCATGCAAGTTTGAAATTTTGAACCAACGTCTAACCCTATATCTGCAAGTAATTTTAAACCAGCTTCTGCTCCGACTCATATCGAAGACTAGAGTGCCACCTCGTCATAAATGATTAGATGGAATCGAAGATGACCAGAAAATGACAATGGCCACAGCCAAAATGGACCAAAATAATGTACATGCTATATGTTGTCAGTGTTGGACCACAGAATGGACTTTCTACAGGGGCTTTTGTAAAGCTTTGCCGGAACGAGTGGACCACCTCTCTCTGCAACAATCCAGCGACGGCCATCCCAACCCTTTTCTTTTCCATATATATATATATATATATTAGTCAATTCCAATGAGCCCCACGTCAATTAGGTTGTCTCGAAAACGAAGAAATGTAGACGTAGAAATTAATATTTTTCCTTAGATATGAAAATCCATGGAAGGATACAAAACCATGGAAGGGAATTTTTAACTTTGAACATCTAAATCAGGGATAGATCTACACACTCGCAAGTTGCGTGCGGACTGCTGGAGCAGAACTTTCACCGTACGTATTAATTTCTGGTTTACCACGGAGGACATTGGGCGTCGGCTGGTTAGACGGTGGGCACGCCAGAAATGAATCGATTATTATGGTTAAAAAAAAAAAAGTTAAAAAAAATACAAAATAAACATAAATTAGTTACAATTATTAAATATAATTATAAAAAATATATTAACTACAATTGATGATTATAAATGACCAGTATCCCATTTCATGGGTCTCTACAATATAACTCTTATAGTTATTATTGTTGTTGTTATTATTATTATTATTACAGTTAAGTCATTCCACGTTTTAAATGACTATCCTTCTATGTTTTTTATAACGTAAGAATTTTTCTCAGTTTTTATTTATTATATATTGTGAATTTATTTTATAATATCAAAACAAAATGCATTGTCGTTCAATTTTCGAGAATAAAAGGAAGGAAACATATTGTTCAAAATTTTATAATATTTGATTGAGGACCGTGCAAACATAAAGTTCACTTAAAATTGAAGTTAAAAATTTTTATAAAGCCATGCACATGCAGCGAGAGTGCAAGGGCTTGCAAAGTAGCCGGGGTACGTGCGGTCAACACGTTTTCCTTGGGCCCATTAGTCATCGGCTAAGGTGGCAATCTCGTCAGTCGGATGAACTCAAAAAATGAATGGATAAAAAATAGAATAACGACAAAATAATTTACGCGATAATTTTCTTCGTTTTCGAACAAGCGATCGATGATTTTATTCACTTTTCCACCGAAAGTTTTTTTTTTTTTTTTTTTTTTTGGTTGGGGTCTAATTGAAATGAGAAAGCAGAGCGATGCTCCACAATTTTGCAAAGAAAATTTACGTAGAATTCACACCGTACAATATACTGAATTTATGGAAAAATAAACTTCATAATAGTCAGTAAAAATCATCAGTTGCTCTCGAAATTATGCTACTCTATCAGTAGAAACCAAACTCATGCGCATGAACCAAATGAAGAGCAGCTAGCTCTCAGCCACTCAACACGAAGTGTTTACCTTATCAATGGCTCTCAGGAATTAGAGATTGTCTATCAAATGATCTCGCGATTTCTTAGCAAAATGTGAAGTATATACTACGAGTAATGCCCCATCTCTTCCCCATATACAGTTCTATTAATGTCTCCTTTTGACTATGCCTGAGTTAAGAGTGATTAAATATAATATTTTAATACCATTGATATCTCACAATTATAATTACAATGTAGCCATAATAATTAAGGCAGTGGTGATAAGGTGTAAATCCATCGAATACAAAATGAACTCAATCGAGCAGTGCGCCCGCACATTGTCCAGTTAAGCAGTTTTAATTGCGTAATTAATTAACTAACCGTAAGGGTGATTGCTTAATTAGCTAGCTAGTACAAAAAGCTTCTGTCACGTGTCCTAATACTTCGCGAGGACAAGCCTTATAACCTAGCGGTTTATATTTGTTAATTGAATATTAATTGAACAAAGGAACGAACCGAAGAAAAATTAATTAATCTTGTCGTCTAAAAAAGTGCCCAATGGAGTGACATTGATCAGAGAATTTAAGTAGTGTTTGTTTTTTTTTTTTATTTTTATTTCGCACTTACTGTTACCGATTGTTTTGAATCAACAGGAGAGTAGAGTATTCGGTAAAATTTTTAAGTTTGTTGTTAGGGTTGCATTTTATGACCCCAAACAATAGCTAATTAGAAAAATGGGCTTGAATCTTTTTTTTTTTTTTAAGTAGTTGATATTTTTTTTTTGGACTAAATTATTTCCTAGAATATTAACTTCTCAAAAGAAAAGCATAATATTCTAAATAACTATTTTATTATTTGAACAGAAAAGGACAATATTAATTTAACAAAACATCAAAATTTCATTTTATTTAATAATAATAATAATAATAATAATTAATAATGACAGCAACAATTCATAATATAAAAAATAATAACAATAATCAATATAAGTAAATCAAACGGATCTTAGAGTGGTCCACTAACTAACGGAGACGTAGGAATTTTGGGCACGGGACGGCTCTGGACACGGAAAAGTGGTCCCCATCCATGAGTTATCCAAAGTTGGACTTTACCACCCAAAAGCAGGAGAGTGAAGAAATTCCAGCGGAGCTACGCAGCCTACTCTCAACTTTCTGTAATGTTTACATTAATTGATTCCTGCCATTTGGCCTTTGCACGTCTATTCTCAATGATAAGTTCCTCTTTTAAAATTTTCTTACGAAAGTAATAATAATAATAATAATAATAATTTTTATAAAAATACGACTTAATCTAACCAGTATAATATGTATATTTAATAATTACATCTATTTTCAATTTAATCTTATACTCATAATTTTTTCATTTTCATAAAACTTATCTTGTTTTTTTTTTTAAAATATGAATTGAAGGTTTAATATTAAGCGAGGAACTATAACAGGGAGTAATTTTCATGTTTTCTATGGGAATTTGATCCTGAGAGTTTCCATATACATACAAACAATTTAGCTATTGGGGTGTCTTCTGAAGGACAAAAATCTGTGACCTAGAGCTTCAATCCTTTGGAATCTGTCACTCGGTACTCAAATTACCAACCTGAGCGATTTCTGAGAGCAAAAATATTGTTTAAATTTAGTCTATCTATCTTATTGTTTTCAGTTAGTTCCTAGGTTAGTGACCCTGGCTAAAGTGTTAGGTATTTTAATTTTTATTTTTTTTTTAGTTTAGAATGATCTACCAGGTTTTGGTTGGCCTAAACACATTAAAAAAGACCTATAAATATGAAATATCCAAAATATTTATTTTGAAAATAAAAAAGGTTTGAAAATTTTAGAAAATATCTTTAAAAAATTACCTACATGTGGCACCACCGTGATGTGCCTTTCGATGCTGCTCCAGGGCTGGAGCGGCACATTGGGTGCAGTGCACGGCCACTCGTGTGACGGGTCAATCCCTGTTATGTTACGCCTCCACCTTAGTTCAGCATGCCTGTGTGCCCACACGAGCGCATGCTTGGTCTTTTACGCGGACCCAAAACAATTGGGTCTGAGAGAAGAAAGCAGTCTTAAGATTTGCCAGCCACACACACCCCTAAAAGAAACCAAAAGCATAACAATTGACGACAAAAATATATAAATAGGCCAACCAATTAATACACTAGCATTTGTACATCCCGTACACACCCTGACGTTTCGTTTTGCGGAGCTGGGGTCTGATTTCCAGGAGCACGCTTGTTAACCCATCTCGTGCGTGTGAGATGGCTTATCTAACTTTCTACTTGTTTTATTTGATAACCTTTTGTTGCATTAGACTTATTCAATTACCTGTTTTTTTTTTTTTTAGGAAGAAAGGAAAAAATATATAAAGACCACCAGTTCACTCTCTTCGTATATCCATTTAGAATTAAACATAGCTTTATCCATTTTGACCCTCGACATATGTCTGGGAAGCACACGGACAAGTACCTCTGTCGAGACGAAGTTCGTGCTAGATTGCCCTTTTTGTTTTTTTTATTTTTTTTATTTTTTTCAGCTGTGTTTTTCCATTAGCAGATACGGGAAGCCAAAACAGGGATTAGTGTAATGAAAAATCGCCGTAAAGTTAATGACCCATTTCAAGGTTTCTTGCATTACGAGTTTCTCCATACAAAAAAAGATGGGAGAACACGAATACTATAGACGAGGCACCATCTTCGTTGCAAAGACAAAAAGTCAAAACAATCGCAATGGTCTACATTGCATTACGTTCGTGATGTCTATAAATCTCGCGTCTTTCTTACAAATCGTTTTCATTCTGCGTGTTACCGTCAGAAGATGAGTTGCCAAAGAGAGCCTGTCGAACATCATGCACTGTAAAATCGTACGAGGTAATTACCAAATGAGAGGAAACGAACACAAAATCGTTGCTTGGCTTGGCGCCAGATGAAACTTTTGCTTTCTTCCCCCCCCCCCCTTTTTGCTTTCTCTTTCCCCTTCCTTTCTTCTCCATTCGTCGCTCCCCGTCGTCTGTAGACATGGTATAAGGGATTGGAAAGCGCCTGACACGGTTCGCACATAAACATTATCCGGTATCGAGTTGTGTTATGCAAGATATGTCATCTGGGTCTTAATGATGTCCACAAATATATATATATATATATTTTATTTTTTTTTCTTAAATTTAAAAAACTCATTAATTTTTTCCTTTCACTATATATATATATATATTATTTATTTATTTTATATAAAAATTATGTCGAATTTATAGTCCAAATTTTTAAGCAGATAGAAAGATAAATAAACAGCAACTCAATGCAACTAAACTTCAAAAAAAAAAAAAAAAAAAAGAAGGATACATAAATGCGAGTCAGAAAGGAAGGCGGAGGCTTTAGACTCGAGTCGTTTAGCCGCCAAAAAGCTAACTAGTCAAAAACTTTGTGATGGCCGGACCGACAGCTAGTTAACCCCCTGTCACCTTAGCCCGACCCCACGTTCCCCCTAACCGCATCCATACGAATTGGACATTCTTAAAGGGCACGTTAATAATTTTAAGAACACAAACTAGTTTTTCCTTCCGACTTCCGAGCCAATTATTTATTAAATTCTATTACAGAGACACCGGAAATTAGCGCAAAATTCGTAATTGACAATTATAATAAACACGTACTTTATTATATTCGCATCTAATTTTTGTGTTTTTCTAGCTTTTTTTTTTGTTATTTATTTTCTTCCAATGCCATTTAGTTTTGGCGTTCAATAATTGCATGTGCATTTACTTGGACGGTTTGGCTCTTTTCAAAAGTAATCAAAATATATATCTATATCCGTATGTGTGTGTGTGTGTGTGTGCATTAAATATACGACAAAGAGGGGAAACAGCCAAAAGAGACTCCATGATTCTTCGTGCTGTGTTAAGCCCTCTCCTACTGCTCTTCCCTCCAGCAACATCCTCTCTCTCTCTCTCTCTCGCTCTCTCTCTCTCTCTCTCTCTCTGCTGTCTCTATCTCTGTCTATCTTTCTGTAAGATTCAAACAGAAAAACAATGGCGTACGTTGAATCCGTAACAAAGGTTGTCTCAGTTATTGTCTTGATGTTGAACTGCTTTCTTGTGCAGTTCGGGTCTCGCGCTCAGGTCTTGCCCAAGGAAGAAGGTTACTTTTTTTTTGTTTTTTTGCCTTTATTATTATTGTTATTATTATTGTTATTGTTATTATTCGGGTTGGTCCGTCGCTCACTTCACTTCTTGTGTTTTGCTCTCTCCACAAACATGTTTTTGTCTGTAAGCGGTTTCCTTTTTTTTTTTTTTTTGTGTTTTTGTTTCTTTTTTGGTTTTCTTTAATTTAATTTATGTTTTGAAAACTTGGTCTGTTTCTGTTGGATTTTAAGGATCTAGTCGGTTGTTGTTATTGGGAAATTATCTGTTAAGTCTCAGTTTCCTTTTTTTAGCAATATCTGGTTCAAAAAGTCTTTGTTCAATTACTTAGGAATTTCAAAACACGAGAGAGCGGAATGCACACAAATTGGCAGAAAAGTCCATTTTTCTTTTGAGTTTCCTGTACCCAAACTTGGGTTTGGTGTTATCACTGTCTTTTTGCTGTCCTAGTTTTGAGCCGCGTTGAGTTGATTGGTAATTTTGATTTTTCGTTATTGCCATGGGTTTCGCATTCTCCGTGATGCTGCTATGAACTTTGTCTTTTGTGGCGCATAGCTAATTTTTTTATGGCCTGCAGAGTGATGTTCCAGTGAAGTAGAAAGATGTATATTTTTGTATACATTTGGGGGCTAGTGGAACAGACCGTAAAAGCTTTATTATTTAAGCGCAATGGTCCATCTCTTGGAATTAAATAATTGAAATGAAATAATAATTTATTCAATTCTCATAGATCTTTGCTCATGTATACTTGTTAGACCGAGTCTACCCAACGGGGGCCTGTGTTCTTGCCTTGTAAACGTAGTTGACAATTTGACATCACATTATGAAAGGATCAACCAATCATGACCAAGATGTCCTTTTCGTTTCATGGTCAGAGTTGGCTATTGTAAGTAGTCATTGAACTGAGGTGGCTTTGACCACGTGATACAATTTATTTGAACTGAGGTGGTTGTAACTAATGAATGATATCTGGGTCAAATTTTAATGTTGAACCAATTAAGAGTTATGCTTATCTTTCATGAAATTAATGTCTTTAGCATGATTTCTGGTTGAACATCTGTATCGTTCTATTACTTATATCTTTATATATTATTTCAATAGCATGTTTTCGATGATATTCATGTCTAATGAGTTTTTGTTTTACTTGTATATAACAGTAAAAATTCTTGAGGCAATAGCCATAAAATTGAAGATCAACATCTGGAACATTACCCAGAACTCTTGTGCCAGTGAGGAGTGGAACAGGACTATTATCCCTAAAAAAATCTTAAGCAATGTCACATGTGACTGCAGGTTTGAGGGTGGCACTGTTTGTCATGTCACCAACATGTATGTGCCTGTTCCTTATGAACAATATTTCCTCGGTTGTACAGCCAGACACACACACAAACGGAAATGGAGTAGTTGTAACCATGGCAATTGTCAGGCATAAAATTTTTGGGTAGTTGCCATTTCAATTTATGAGCTCATAATATGGCCACCTAATATCAATTTTTTGACCTGCAGGATACTATATTTTAATTCATCATATTTTCGGTTTAAGTTTTATCACAGGATACTGAGGCAGTATCTGTGCTATGCCAAATGCATAAATAAAACATCAGCATGTGTTAATTCATCCAAAAACATTAAAAAAAAAAAGGGAAAGAAAAAACAGCCGCATGTGTTAACTAACTTAGCGCAAGAGGCATCTTATTTGTAGCCAAGAAAAGCAAAAGTTGGTGAGCATAAAATTGACTGCATTGTGAAGAAAAAGTTCAACATCTTGATTCTGTCATGCATCATCATATATATCCAACTTAGAATTGAGCATTGTGCTCAGTTCTTGTGCTTCCTTATTGGAATCCAGCTATCCAAACAAGGGCTTCTTTTGGAGAGACTGTGCTATTATTACTATTACTATTATTATTATTATTATTATTTTGCATGTGCGCTTAAGTAAATGCTTGCGTAAGATATTGAGGATCTTAAGCATAAAATAGTCAATTGTTTCTGGGAGCAGATCACATATATAAGTTCCTGAAGAGTCTAGATATTTATCACCCCTGTTTCTCCTATCCTTTTTCATCTCCTCAATGTCTTGGTTGTCTTGACAGCCTGTTGAAGGGTTATAACTTAACCGGAACCCTACCTGAGGAGCTTGGATACCTTACTTATCTGCAAGAGATGTAAGTTGATGTTTTGTATTTTAGTTGCAAAGCAAGATTTGTTGAATGGAGAGAAGCTGTGACCTGGTGCCCGATGGACCATATGCTTCATGGCAAATGTGATTCAGTGTTATAGAGAAACAATGAAAATGATAGAATTTTTATGATCTTAGTGAGAAGAAATATTAGATGACTGCTGAAATGCTAGCATAAAAGCAGGGCAGTGAACAACAATGTGTTTTGGAATTTAAAGCTCTTAACTGAAAGATTTTCATGAAGTTTCTAAATGCCTTGCTGCTATCTTATAATTTGCTCTCCAAAGAACAATTAAAAGAAAAAACAGAAAGAGGAGGGACCTTTGGTCCACTTCCTTATTTTTTTGCTACACTACACAATTTTGAATATGAAAATCTCTAAGGTGAAGCTTTTTTCCATTGACAGAGATCTCAGTCGCAACTACATCAATGGATCAATCCCCACAACTCTTGCTCAGCTTTCAAACCTTCGCAATTTGTAAGAAGCTGTATTTTGTAGCTATGTGGCTCATTCTTCATTTAGACGATGCCTTTCATGAGCAGGCTAAATGGTTGGCAATTTGTGATTGCTATTGTGCATCAGGTCCCTCCTTGGAAACCGTCTAAAGGGTTCAATTCCTCCAGAAGTTGGCAACATTACAACCCTCGAGAAACTGTAACTCATGAAATAGTTTTGATTTGCTAGTTGGCAAATAGTGAGCTACAAGATTGATTTATAAAATTGAATCACATATTGCAGTGTCTTGGAAGATAATTTGCTTGGTGGGCCTCTCCATTCAAACCTTGGAAATTTGAGAAGCTTAACGAGACTGTAAGATTCATCTCTTCGTCTTATTATAGAGATGGAGTTCCCTTATGTATTTTGTGTTGTCTCTATATGCGTATTCATGCTAGTACACAAAATTGATATTTTGTTACTTCTGCAGTCTTCTTTCTTCCAACAATTTTAGAGGAAGAATACCAAATACATTTGGAAATTTGAAGAACTTGACTGACTTGTAAGTGATAATGTTCTGAAATTGAATGCATAGTCACATATTTTAGAACTTACGCTAGATCTTTTTTTGTGTACTCCTTGTACTACTTGCAGCCGAATAGATGGGACTCAACTATCTGGAAAGATACCCGAATTTATTGGGAACTGGACAAGTATGGGGATATTGTGAGTGCTTACTTCACTTCCTGCATGCCATAGAATTTTCCTTAAGAGAATTTAGCTGAAATTTTAGTTTTCCTTTTCCTTTGCAATACCTAAGGACTATGTACTTCTTTTGCAGGAACTTGCAGGGAACATCAATGGAGGGTCCTATTCCTTCTACAATCTCACTTTTGAAAAACTTGACTGAATTGTGAGCATAAGTTTCTCAGTTTAATAGCTTCCACATTCGTTCTTGGTGTTTTTCTTGTTGTCAGAGCCACAGAGTCTATGAATGAGAGAGAACTGATTTCACATGTCATGTCTTCTTGATCAGGCGAATAGCTGATTTAGATGGCTCTGCTTCTAACTTCCCTAATCTACAAGAAATGAGAAGCATGCAACGCTTGTGAGTAACCTGACTGATCGGATGTATAATTTTCAAGCTGAATAAGTTTATGTATTTTGGATAATGTTAATCTGTGTCTCAGGATACTGAGGAATTGCTCACTGGTAGGGGAAATACCAGATAACATTCAAGATATGACAAACCTCAAACAATTGTAAGATGCTCAAGCAGCAGATGCTTAATGTTGACATTTTGTTTCATCTGTGCACTGTTATTTCTTTTCTTCTATAACAAACGTGAGATGCCAAGTGATAGATGTTCTGGACATCCAAATTGGGATAATTTGTGACAAATCAGAAAGGTCCATGAATAAGCTAATTGCATGTTTGTTTTGGGCATAATTACATTTTGGTTGCAGCAATATCAACTTCTTCAAGTATTTTACATTTTAAATGTTAGTCAGACTCAGCAGCTCTTGATTCGAGTAAACTTGGATTCTAAGAAATATATGCCTTTGGAATTTGAGATTTATCAATCTTATTGTATGAGGGTTGATGCAAGTGGTCTTTTGAACAAAGATGAATGATGAGACTTCTTTCTCAAGAGCTTAATTTTGGCAGGATCTTTACTTGTCAGATAGCTAAAGATGAGGGCACTTAACACACCCATGTCTTTTGCCCCTCCTGGGCTCATAATTGAGGCATTTTTAAGACTCTTCTCCTTTATTTAGCTTCAACGGTACATTGTCAAGGACTTGCTGTTGAAAAGGGGCTAATCAGCACAAAGTCTATGTGTTATGACATGCTATTGAAACATGTTAATTTTTTATGAAAAGTGCATCTTAAATCTTGTAACATGTGTTGCAGAGGTCTTCGCATTAGAAAGAGTACATGTCCAGATCAAAATTTGAAGTCATGTCTCCTAATGTTTTAAAAGGGCAGCCTGATGCTATGTTTGAATTTGTTATGAATTGTGTTGTTCCACAAGGACTTTATGTGAGCCTATGTTTTCATTTAGCTTTTGTGTTTTGTTGCAGAGATCTGAGCTTCAATATGTTGACTGGCCGGATACCTGATTCATTTCAGAGCTTGGAAGCTCTACAGTACATGTACGCCAATCAGTAATTGACTGAATTTGGTTGTGTGAGCTCTTCATTTTTTATTTCTGCTAATATTGACATTGTTTTGTTACCTGCTCAACTGTGAATGGGTGTAGGTTTCTGACAAATAATTCACTGACTGGAGCAATACCTGGTTGGATAATGAATAGCAAGAGGAACATGTGAGTCTATGGCCCCTGTATACTCTAGCAGTAAAGTTACTAGTACTGTGATAGAATTTACAGAATGTTCTCCATCCATTATTTCAACACCAATGTAGTTGGTTGCTATATGTCCATAATTCTTTCCTTTTTTATTTAGTGAACTAAGGCCTGGATTACAAATGCAATGATTAAACCTATTTCAGGGACGTATCTTACAACAACTTTACGGGGCCAGTTCAGACTAGTTGTCAGCAGGCATCAGTGTAAGCACCATTTTGCTCTGGCATGGTAATTTTTTCTCATTTCCATCATGTTTCTTGCTGAAACTCTATTTGTTATGCAACAGGAATTTAGTTTCTAGTCTTTCCTCTTCTGACAACTCGTAAGTACTTCAATCAATAAGATGGTTTGTCAATTTACATAAAGAATACAAGTAATTCCCTATTTACATATTCCTTTGGCTCCCTATGATTATTATTTTTTATATTGCTACAGCTATTGACCGAACTGATTTGGCTTGTAGGATTTCTTGGTGCTTGAGAAAGGACCTTCCCTGCCCTGGAAAAGCCAAATGTAAGCATAGAAAAGTATTACAAGTGCTGTTCAATGAAAAAACAAGTATAAATTAGCACTTATCAATTATGATCCTTGGGAACTTAAAATATGACCTTCTTTTCCCAGACCATTCTTTGTTCATAAACTGTGGAGGACCAAGGATAACTATTGACAAAAATGAGTATGAAGAAGACCTAAACAAAGGGGGTCCATCTAGCTTTTTCTCTGCAGACAAATGGGCATTTAGCAGTACTGGGTTGTACATGGGCAAAGACCGTGCTGATTTCATAGCTCAAAATAGTTTTGGTCTGAATGTGACTGGGGGTGAATATTACACTTCTGCTCGTCTTGCTGCTCAGTCAATCAAGTATTATGGCCTGTGTTTGAGGCAGGGCAGCTATAAAGTGCGACTTCACTTTGCTGAAATTATGTATTCTGATGATCTGACATTTAGTAGCCTTGGAAGGCGAATATTTGATGTATCAATACAAGTGAGTGAAATGACTCTTATTTTGTGTGTGTGTGTGTTTTTTTTTTTTGTGACTTTGATTTCTATATATTTACATTGGAATTAGCATGCTTTTTGCTTCCTTTAAAGTTTGTCTTTAGGTTTGGAAGTCAAAGATTGCCAACTTCTGGTTAAATACTTGCATAAAAACTTTGTTTTGCAGGGGAATACAGTGTTAAAGGATTTCAATATTATGGAGGAAGCTGGGGGAGTTGGTATTGGCTTCCCTAAAGATTTTGATAATGTATACATCAGTGGTAGCACTCTGGAGATACACTTATACTGGTCAGGTAAAGGAACAACAGCCATTCCTGACAGGGGTGTCTATGGGCCTCTAATATCAGCCATTGAAGTGACACCAAGTAAGTTTTCATTATGCCTAAAAATTGTCACCATCCGAGATATGAACTTATCATTTAAATCCTTCCTTTTCTCCTTGTAGAATTTAATACTGGGGGCTTATCAATTGGAGCTATTATCGGCATTGTAGTTGCAGCTTGTGTATTTATTATGTTGATTTTGTTGGTCCTCCGAGTGAGAGGTTGCTTGGGAGGGAAGGATCTCGAGGACAAAGGTAATGTTCTCACTAGAAAGTATCTGAAGAACAAATTACATATCTGGCTGTCCATGTTTATTGGTTTGAATTCTATATCAATATATTTTTGTCTTATTTGGTTGATTTTGAGATTCTGTTCTTACTACAGAACTCCGTGGGCTGGATCTCCAAACTGGTTATTTTACTTTAAGACAAATTAAACATGCTACCAACAACTTTGACCCCGCCTATAAGATAGGAGAAGGAGGGTTTGGTCCAGTCTACAAGGTAATTATCAAAATTTTTCACTATTTTTGGCCTCTTTTATGAGATAAAATAATTAGTAACATCTATGTCACTACAAAATTTGCTCTCAAATCTTTATCATGTGCAGAGAAATCTGAAATGTTACATTGCTTAATTCCAGGGTGTGTTGTCAGATGGTGTGGTAATTGCTGTGAAGCAGCTCTCTTCTAAATCAAAGCAAGGGAACCGTGAATTTGTGAATGAGATAGGCATGATATCAGCCTTGCAACATCCCAATCTTGTGCGGCTTTATGGCTGTTGTACTGAAGGGAACCAGTTGCTCCTAGTATATGAATACCTGGAAAACAATTGTCTTGCTCGAGCACTCTTTGGTAGTTACTTGACTAACCTCCTTTGTCTTGTTAGGTGTAGGAGATAAGAACCCTTCTGAATTTTCTGCCTTCCTCTTTCCTCTGTCTTTTACATAAGGTCGTGAGGAAAATCAGCTCAAATTGGACTGGCCAACCAGAAAGAAGATACTGTTGGGCATTGCACAAGGATTAGTTTACCTTCACGAGGAATCAAGGTTGAAAATTGTACACAGAGACATAAAAGCTACCAACGTGTTGCTTGATGGGGATCTAAATGCAAAGATATCTGATTTTGGTTTAGCCAAGCTGGATGAAGAAGAAAACACTCATATCAGCACTAGAATAGCAGGAACAATGTCAGTACTTTTTCTCCTGCCTCTTTCCAACTTATTTTCTCAAGTCGACAAATAATTAACCTATATTACAGGGCAGTATTTTGGATAGGTCATGCATTTTAATTAGGTATCATTCATGGAGAAACTGCAAAATGGATGATCATTTTTGAAGTCCTGATTTATCTGTTTTCCTCATGTGTTTGGTATTCCAGAGAAAAGGCACATATGAGTTTTTATTTTTATTTTTTCACTTGGTTGGGCAGTAGGCATCCCACTTAGTTATCAAAGGAGAAAAAAAAAAGGCTTATTAGTGTGCTATCATTTGCTTTTTCCGCAGCGGTTATATGGCTCCAGAATATGCAATGAGGGGTTACCTGACAGATAAAGCAGATGTTTACAGTTTTGGAATTGTTGCTTTGGAGATTGTCAGTGGGAAGAGCAATACAAATTACAGGCCTAAGGAGGAGTTTGTGTATCTTCTAGATTGGGTAACATATATATTGCACTTTTCCCTTGTACAATATTATGTCCAGGGCACATTACATGTACACTACTGCACAGACCATGAGCGTGACTACCAAATTTACATGGAAACAGTCACTTGCATCACTTGCGCTTAAGTATCAGCGTGTTGTGTGTTAGATCAAGCTTTATTATTCAGGTAGGCTTGACCTAATGCTCTAAGCACTGATTCATATATGCATGCAACAACCATTGTTTATCATATCAAAATTAAGGTTGTTTTAGTTTTCCTTCTATTGTCATTCTACCATTATTTCAGTAAGTTTTTCTTTAATTGTTTGCCATCTTCATCCACAAATTCTGGTAACAAGAGAAAAGCAAAGAATTTGGAAAGCATGCACAAGATACTACTAGCTCTTTTTTAGGCCGTTGGTATATCATGTAGAGGCTAAGCTCTTCGTTTTATCCTTTGTTTTTGTGTTCCTTTTTGTTAGTTCTGTCAGCTTCTTGTTTTGTGTTTTTTTTTTCTGGCACTTCTGGAAATACCCTTTCTTTAAGCAGCTTTTGACAGTAAAGATGTGCTCAGTGAGTTGCTGTTATTACTAAGTATTTTTCTACTTTTAAATCAAGGCCTATGTCCTGGATGAGCAAGGAAATCTGCTGGAACTAGTGGATCCAAACTTGGGTTCTGACTATTCAAAAGATGAGGCAATGAGGATGCTTACCATAGCTCTCTTGTGCACCAACCCATCTCCCACCCTAAGGCCAACAATGTCTTCGGTAGTGAAGATGCTTGAAGGCAAAATTCCAGTCCAGCCTCTGGTAATCAGGCGCGGTAGCATGAACCGGGATGCTAGGTTCAAAGCCTTCGAGATTTTATCGCAAGATAGCCACACTCGTACCTCAACTCTTTCTCAGGACAGTCAGGGTCAAAGAAGCACATCAATGGAAGGACCGTGGATGGATTCCTCGGTTACCGAGCCAGGCAAAGATGAGATCCCAGGTCCTCGTTCATCAAAAGGGCTTCTTGAGGATCATTAGTTTACTACATTTACTAAGATTCATCAATGAAAGTGATATATACTGATATATCTCATATGTGTACTTAAAAAGGACTTAATGAGGTGTCACTGACAAAGAAATAGCCTTAACCTGTTCGTACTACACTTTCTGATTCTTACGTATATTGATGTTATGGAATTATAATATATAAATTATATTTTGAATTTTATTTATTTTTAATATAATATTAAAAATTTTATTATTAAATAATTATTGTGTTATTTTTACATTGAATTAGAAATTAATTATAAATTTTTAATTTATTTATAATATATACTCAAATGAGGTATAAAAAAGTATATTAAAATATAATATATAATTTATATTATAAATTTTATTTAATAGTCGAAATTTTTAAGTAAGTATAGTGATTTCTTGACAATATGGTCGAAGTCAGGCTCTAATTAATCTGAAAATGCTCCCATGCCCCTTTATTCGGCCTTTTTAAAGGTGGAAGGGACACGTATTTGTTGAGCGACCAAAATTTTCTTACCTTGGCAGAACGGCCTGGCAATCTTTCAGGAAGCATCAATCTCTGCGCCCATCTTCTCCGGCCTGCCCGTTGGCGGGGATGGAATTCAGACAATTTCTTGCCCAACAGAGCTTTATGGAATGGTTGAGGCAATTTTTCAATGTCTAGGAGATGGGGAGAAAAACTTGGAGTTGGTTGTAACAAGAAACAAGTACAGTGGCGATGAACTTGTAAAAGATGTTGGTACGTTTTCCAGATAACCCCAGCTTCCGGTACTAACAATCTTAACAAAAGAGAGATTCGATTGGCCTTACGCTTCCTTATGAAATGCCAATGTTGACCGAAAATAACAATCTAAAATCAGTTTCCTTGGGAGGATCGGTTACCACGGTTCATTCCATTGATATCACCCACAAATGGACAAATTGTCATGTTCGTATAAATTATATATGTGTAAGATTTTTATTTTTTCTATTTTTTATAAAGTATAAGATAAATGTTATTTTATAAATTGAAAGAATAAGTTATTTTTTAACATAAAATATAATTGAAGATAAAAAAAATATTTTTAATTAATTAATAACATGTACAAAAAAAAATATATATATATATATATATATAAAGAAGAAGATATTGTTAGCTACTATTGCATACATCATCATACAAATCCTACATAATAAAAGCATCAATTGCAGCAAACTGATGTCTTCTCATGGCATTTCAGTGATGCTTTTTCCTGAACCTCCTTCCTTTTCCATGCCATCTCCCTTCAATCCTCTCACAAACCATGCAAGTCTTGTTGTTGTAAGCGCAATGTACCCCATTGATGTTCCAAGCACTAGCTCGCATCCATATCCCATCCACGCAGCAGTCCATCTGAGTCCACTAAAGAACCCATCGGCATCCTCCTTTTCTGAGTTTGATGGTGCTGGTTCTTGTGCCTCGCTACTTTTACATCCTTTTGGTAGTGGAATTCCTCATAATCCCGGATTTCCTTCGAATGGACCCCGGTCAAACGTATCGAGTTGTTTCCCTTGAGGCACAGGTCCCTCAAGTTTGTTGTATGAGAGGTTGAGGACATGGAGGAATGTTAAATCTACCCATTGAACAGGAATCCTCCCAACAAGTATATTTGAAGATAGGTTTAAGGATTCCAAGTTGATCAAACCCCTCAACGATGATGGGATAAGGCCCGTACAAAGAATTTTTTTTTTCTATGAAGATTAAAGGATGTGATATGTTATTGCACCTTAAATACGGGAGGTGTGATGTGCAATGTAATACAAAGAGTTTTTTTTTTTCTTTTTTCTTTTCCCTTTTGAGTAAGGCAAGCCACACGGTACACTGAAAATTCAAACTCTCAGCTAAAACCTTGAACGCTTTGAGTGTATTATGCTAGAAGGCCGATACCCAAGATATTAATTTAGTTTCGTGTCAATCAAAGTTTTTACATGAATGGCATCATTGCGTTGTGCTTGTGTGGCATGTAATCAGCCCAAGTCCCAAGTGGTTGCAGGCCTTATAGAAGGCCATATGCATCTATAATAATTGTGTCAACTCGCCTGTATTTTCAAAGTTCTGATATCATGGATTACCCTCCTTGCATAGGCCGTTTGACTTGCATTATGCATACCTATTGCCAGAGAAATATAAAAATAAATTATGATTAGGTCTAAAGAAAATAAATAATTAAAAAATATAAAATTTAAAACTTATAAATATTTTATTTTGAAAAATAATTTTATTTTTTATAAATAAATTATTACGATACAATATATTAAAATAATTATTCTCTTAAAATATAATAATTTTTTTAATAATATATACTTCACAAATGAGATAATAAAATTAATATAAATTTTGTAAACTTAACAAAATTCTATACCTCTAAATGTAAATTTAAGATAAATCAACAAACTTGAATTTAATTTATTCATATGTATATCAAATTTTATTTAATTTTTTATAAGATATAATATAAATATTATTTTATAAAATAAATTAATTTTAAATATTAAAATTTTTATAATATTTATATTATAAGAAAAGTTTTATAATTTTGATTGTATAATTAATAATTTATTATTATTCATATACTTTAAAAAATTTTATAACATAAATTGAATTCTTTTATCACACTTTATTATTTCTTTTACAGAGAATAGTCTCATTTTTATGAATGTATTTTTTACTAATTTTTTACTTACTAGTTTAATAGAAGATCAATCAAATTTGTTTTTAATGTTATAAAATTAATTGATATTATTTTATTATTGAATAGCTAATTTATTAATTCAAGATCTCAAATAATTATAAAAGAAATTCTCCGCAGCTAAAGAAAAAATAAAAGAAGGGAGATTTTATCGTATTAGCAACAAGAACCACGACTTAAAACATGATTCTATTGGGAGAGTAACGATCTTTCGGGAAAGCACAAAACACGAATACCAATCAAGTGTAAAAAAAAAAAGAAAAAGAAAAAAGAAAAAGAAGATCGAAGCTGGTTTTTCCCCTACTTTTATTGAACCCCAGAGAGTGAAGGGCATATAACATGCATGGTGAATTGACTTTTGTGGAGGACACAAAAAGAAACAAGGAAAGCAGCACGCGAGACAAAGCTGACAATGCCATTCTTGAACGGCCTTGTACTTAAATTTGCACACCCAAAAAGGGTTGAGGTCTTGAGAATTTATAATGTGTCTATGGTCTCAAGGGACAGAGGTTAAGACAATAGAGATACGTACAATTTAAGAATTCGGAGAAACCATCGCCGGGCGAAGAGAATGCAACTTTTGCAGTCTAGCTTCCTTAAAAACACCGAACGCCTATGAACAGCCCTGTAATTTGCACCCTTGTCTTGTGTGCGCGTACACACATTCGGTCAGCAGTGTGCGCATTTTGCATTTCCATTCCTATTCTATTCTTCCCCTCCTCCCCCCCTTGGAGTTTAATTATTTTCTTGAGGTTCAAGCGGCTGCGTTTGCAAAGTTGGGGTCAAACAAAGGTTTCCTGATACTTAATTTATGGTTGAATAGGTGTGGATTTGAAAAATATTTTGTATATAAGTTTATGTGAATTTAAAATTCTGTAAAAAAAAATAAAAATAAGTGCACTTTCTTCTCTGTCTGTCTAGCATTAAGGAGATAGTAGTCTCTAGTAGGGGTGGAGTTCAAGGGTTCAAACATCGCCTCCACAAAAGACAACTCTATACAAAAGTAGAGTTCCATGATGTAAATACGAAATATAAATTGATATCATTAAATTTTAAATTTTAATTGTAGTTGATTTATTAAGAGATATATCAACTCACTCGTCTTTAATCAAACAGCAGTGAGCAAACTATAGTTAATATAGACTTAAGTCTAATTTTCGTATTCAGAGTAATTTATTTTTAATAAAAATATAAGTTGATTCCACGAGGATAGCTCTCGGATTATGACATCTGTTCCTAGTGAGTTTAGCTTCTGAGTTAAGAGATTCCCGTAAAATAGTCAAATCACAACGTATATAACCTGTCTTTGACCTGATTTAAGAGAGGCTGTGTGATACGCTATGATGCAGAAAAGCTTTGATGCAAGGTGATAAATGTAGCACCTCTGTTTTATATTTATGACATGCCAGGCATTAACATCACCGTCACATTGTCATTTGTCAGGTTACAATCGATCGGTTCGGTAAGTCCATTTCATATGTACCCACCAAAAAAAAAAAAAAAAAAAAAAAAAAAGACTCTCTCAACTCTCGAGTCTCGTTCCGTTACGTAAATGGAAGCTTTTAAATAGGAACTGGAGCGATTTTACATGTCATAGATACCATTTAACATTCTAAATATTTTCGATCAGAGTGCTGCCGAGATAAAGATGAGAAGATACAAAATTGGAATTCTTGCCTTTTCTCTTAATACAAAACTCATAAACCAACTACTCCAAGCTACCAATTTACTTTAGTTTTTATTTAATATGCTTATCTTTGACAAATATTCTGAATGTAGAATTTCTTACCAGTGATGCTGGACTAGAAAATACTACATTAGCGCTTGCCTCTATATGTTTTCAAAACTGGGTGCGCAGAAGGGCAAGGGCTTCACCAGCATACAAATTAGTGGACGAGTATTTGAGCTTTCTATGTATCCTTCATAGGTGAAAGGGGCGTCCAGACGTGGGTGTTCAGAACCTACCAGCTCCTTTGGTCCCCGGAGGAACCAAACTATTGAAGTCCGTACCTCCGCTTCTTTGCATTGCATTCTGTGTCTAACGTTATAGAACCTTCCATTGCTCCGTGCCTTATATTTGTCATTTCGACAGGAAAATCTATTGAGAGCTTCGTCAATTAGTAGAAAATTTGATGCGGGATGGACTGAAGTCCACGTTTCACTATTATGACTGTTGGTTGTACATTTGTAGTCCTACCATGATAGTGTGTAATAAGTGAACTTGCATCTGTCTTCTGTCGATCCACCCATTTTGTGACTCCCACGTCGGATAAAAAAAAAGAATTTTGGGACATAACGGGAGTACTACACACTTTAAAAAACTATTTTTTTAAAAAAAATAATAACTTTGTGATAAATAGTATCAGAGTTAAGTTTAACCCTTATGAGTAAGTCTCGATTTTCAATGAAGATGCTGATAGATTTGGTGGAAGAGAGTATGACGGATAGGTATATGAGATCCGTCTCCCACATTAAATAAGAAAAAAGAAATTTTGGATCATATAAATATGGATAGGAAAAAAGAAATTTTAAAATATATAAATGTGGTTACTACACACTTTAAAAATTTGCTTTTTGAGAGGGAGTAATAACCCGTGACAATGTCCATGGGACAGTTATAATGCATTAGTCGCCATTGCGGTCAATTATGACTACAATTGACTGCAACTGCAGCATTTGTAATATAAAACTTTTCTTAATCTGTCTATCGAAGAAAAAGGATTAATGTACACACCGTAGCAGTGTCTCCAAGATAGACAGAGAGTGTGCCGGGGGCAGGCTTCACGGCTACAAGTGCACCAGACTTGTTCATCATTAAAGACCACCATCATTTTCGTCATCTTGAAGCATGGTGAGGAATCGGGTGTCTGTGTGAGGTGGAGGTCCGGAAGAGTTCAGAGTTTCTTGGCTGAAATTGTTCTTGAGAAACTTAATCTGGCAAGGCCAATCCTAGAAATAATCGCTTTTCAACCCCAAACTTTCAGCTAATTTTTGTGCTACATCCACGGTCACCTCATGTATTGCTCGAGTATACATCCCTATTGTTTCTCTGATAACATATCCAAGTTTCAATCAATTAGTTAAGAGCAACACGATTTAGAGAAAAGCATGATGACAAGATTAACTATTTCCTATAAATTCTGCCGCTAGAAACCTAATGTGATCCCAGTGCACGCGAGTCTCTTATATTCTGCCTCTATCAGCCCCACTCTGCTTTTACAAAGACAATTTTTATGACTTAAAATGACAATTGAGTAAATTTACTGTTGCATTGTAGCTTCGCTTACAAAATTAATGTGAAAAAATAAACCCCCTTTTCCAACTGAAAAATTTAAGTTATTAGAGAAGACTTGAAAATCAATAACGTATCATATGTCTACTCATTTATAAACCCATTGAGGTTAAAAATGTGAGTAAAGCACATATTCTTATAAAAATTCACTTTAGATGCAAATAATTCACAATCAAATTCTACCGTGCTCCTTCGTGTAGAAACTCATTATGCCATGATACCAAACCATTCAGCTCAAAATCATATATTTTATCATTTTGAAATACTAAATCTTTGAATTAAATAATTTCTTGACACTTCTAAATATTTTATGATTTTTGATAGCCAATCCTGTCTTTCCTTAATCTAGTGTAGCAACTTTGGGAGAGATCAATTACTAAAATATAAGGCTAGATTATTCCCTTCGCATCCTTGTGGGCTCATTTTTATGAGAACAAGCATATCATCATTCTTCTACCTTTTAAAAGTTTGTCACATCAACCCAGCAACTTTTTCTTGCTTTGTCAGATCCTGCACCGAAACTCTTTAAAACAACTCAATCAAGATTCAAGGGAAATTACTTGCGGAAAAAAAAAAATTCAAGAGAGAGAGAGAGAGAGAGAGGGGGGGCAAAGTAATTAAAAATGTTCTAAATTTTTGGTCAAAACACTTAAGACCGGCTGCCTTATTTAAATGCTTATCCTGAAGCACAAGGATGTGGGGCCGATTGGACTAAGCGAAGAGAAAAAACTAAAAAAAAAAAAAATCTCTTGTACTTAATTGATTCGTTTTGAAAAGTTGCACAATTGATAAAAAAAAAAAAATTAAGTGACCAAAAGACAAATAGGAAAATGATATGGGACAGAAGCACAATAAGAGGGAGAGGGAGGAGAAATTAAATAAGCTTTGACCTCTGATGAGCGGAGGCAATTAGTAGCTCAGAGCAGAAGGCATGGACAGCTTGGGAGGAGGGCAGGCCATCGAAACCTAAGGGCTCATGAAGTGGACTGAAGTGGCCAGGCCCCACATAGCCGCTAGCTAGATTCCATGGCATCATCCATGTTTCTCCTTCTTGATTTCCACTGGAAGATCAAGCAGAGATCTCACAACCATCTGCGTCTCAGACATTGAGGGCTGTGGGGATGCTGTGGTCGATGATCCTGAAACAACCCCACTCCTCGCATGCTTTCCTCAATTTCTCGTACTCTCTCTTGGAATATCTTTGCATATCTATTTTTTGGGATTCCCTTCTCATCATTTCCCATTTCGTGAGTCTGGGTGTGGCTAATTTCCTCTCCTTTACTTTGTTGACTCACCAATGCTTCCTTTGTTTCTTCTACGGCGTTTATAAATAGAAAACAGAGGGAGTGCAAGAGAGCAGGGGAGAAATGGGAGAAAAAGAGGAAACACGGTAACGAGTTCACTTTTATCATTCAACTCATCAACTGTGTGTCCACCTCAAAAGCCTCAGGTAGGTGCGATGAGATAAATATGAAGCTCTGACATTAATTAAATAAATAAATAAATAAAAAGTGCTGTTACTTAAACAAAAAGGTTAAACCTGCTAATTTTAATTTAAATTTATACCATTAAATTTTAATTATTAATTGTAATTTATTTTGTCATACACACACGGTACTGAAATTAGTAAATTATATTTTCTCCTTGATATGCTATGGTTGTTTAATCAGTCTCCTGAAGTCAACCGTGCCGAGATCATGTTACATAATAACGTCAGCAGAAGTAGCCCTCAATTCTTGGAATCAATCACCAGTAGTCCCCGCAAGAGCAAACACCATCGTGAAAATGATGAAAACGATGGATATCCCTGATGATTATCTCACGCTTAGCAATCATGGAGATAAGCTTGGCAGCAACATGACAATCGTCGCAAACACGAAGATTCTTGGTAATTCTGATTGGAGTCTCGGGTTTGGTGCTCAGAATAACAAACGCAATAGCCAACTTCTCACTATGAACTGCGAGATGGCTTTCTTTATCCTCCTCTTCCACATCATGTAGGGCAGAACCAATTGCAGGCATATAACCGAACTCTTTCATTTTTCTGATTAATATGTCTAACTCTTCATATATCTCTTTTGATCGAGGATGAGACCGGTCGCCAGCGAGAAAAGTGTGAACGCGATCATTGAGCTCAGCATTGCTAATACCAGGCATTTTCTTGATTCCTTTTTCCTTCATGATCGACCTCACAGCTGCAACATCTTGCCATCGCCCAGCCTTGGCATAAATGTTTGACAACAAGACGTAGTAACCCGACTGTTCAGGAGCCAGTTGGAAAAGGCGATCAGCCGCATGGAGCCCAGTATTCATGTCGGAGTGAAACCGACAAGCACTCAACAAAGCACCCCAAACTCTTTCGTTAGGCTGCAAAGGCATCCCTCTGATGAAACAGCATGCTTCGTCTATCTGCCCAGCACGTCCCAGTAGATCCACCATGCAGGCAAAGTGTTCTAACCCAGGAACTATCCCGTATTCAGCCATTAAATTAAAGTGAAATTTTCCCTCATCCAATAATCCAGCATGACTGCACGCGGCTAGAATAGAAACAAAGGCAATATAATCAGGACTCAAGCCTGAGCTCTGCATTTTCGCAAAGAGTGCCACGGCATTGTGGCCTTGGCCACTCATACCATAAGCAGAGATCATGGCAGTCCACGAAACAACATCTCGAGACAGCATCTGATCAAACACTGACCTTGCATCCCTTAAGCATCCACACCTTGCATACATATCAATCAACGCATTCTCCAATAGCAAATTTGGCAAAAGCTTCTTCCTCCCCACATATTCATGAATTTGCCTTCCCAGCAGCAAGGCCGAAAGATCCCCACAAGCAGGAAGAATGCTAGTAATAGTGATAGCATTCGGTTCAATTCTCTCCACTTCCATTTGTTTGAACAGATCAACTGCCTCCTTAGGCATTGCATTCCTCACATACACAGCGATCATTACGTTCCAGGAAATCAAATTCCGTCTCTTCAGCTTCATGAACATCTCCCTAACATACAAGACATTATCAAAAGATGCGTTAGTCACTGCTGGCAAGAGACAAGCCATCGTACAAGCATCAGGCTTTAGTTTTAAGGCCTCCATTTGCCTGCATAGCTTCAAAGAATCATCGAAACGTCCATTCTGTGCACACCCTGCAACCATTGAATTCCAAGAAACAACATCTGTACAAGGCATCTCGTCGAGAACTTTCCGAGCCTCGTCCAAAAACTTACACTTGCCATACATGGCAACTAGCCCGTTCCCTATAAACGGATGCCAGTACAAGCCGACCTTAACAACGGCACAATGAACTTGCAAGCCGACCCATAAATTTCCAGACCCGGAACACGCCTTTAAGACGCAAGGATACGTGTAACAATCAGGATCAAATCCTTGACCAGACATTGTCTTGAAAACAAGCAAGGCATCGTTGTACAAACGGTTGTTAACATAGCTTCTGATCATGACGTTGAAGAAAATAACATTCTTTTCGGGAGTTTCATCGAATACGTGGCGTGCGAACGCCGGTTCTCCGCGAGCGGAATAGGCCCTCATCAATTTGATGGCGAGGGGCGGGTTAAAACACAGACTTTGATCAATCAAAATTCTGGAATGGAGGTTTTGCAGGGCTTTGACATCTGGGTTTTGGTCCAAAATCGTAGCACACCAGTCCTCGGTGATAGTTGGGAAGTGAGGAGGCAAGTCCAGTACTTTCTGGGTTGATGGGGCCAGGGCATTCAGCGTTAGCGCGGCAGTTGAGCAGCAGCGAGACAGAGGAATTGTGGCTTTCATGAAAGTTTCAGACTTCCGAGGTAAAAGCTATGGATTCCCCAGCTTGCATTTGTTATTAGTATATATGTATATATATACACCAATCACAAATAGCCATCCACTCTTATTTGG
Source organism: Bruguiera parviflora (assembly GCA_019804595.1). Classification (NCBI taxonomy): domain Eukaryota; kingdom Viridiplantae; phylum Streptophyta; class Magnoliopsida; order Malpighiales; family Rhizophoraceae; genus Bruguiera; species Bruguiera parviflora. The sequence goes on along the minus strand of CM034052.1, from coordinate 715,269 downwards.
CACTTGGTGCACACCGCCCGTCACACCCTGGGATTTGGTTTCGCCCAAAGCATCGGACCAACGATCCCCCATGACTTCTGTGTACCACTGGTGCTACAAAGGCTTTTGGTGGTCTTATTGGCGCATACCACGGTGGGGCCTTCGACTGGGGTGAAGTCGTAACAAGGCAGCCGTAGGGGAACCTGTGGCTGGATTGAATCTGAATCCTTCGCGATGGAAATGCCCTCTTCCCCCAACCAACTAAGGGCACCTACCTACTCTTAAGCCCATTATCCAAGCCAAGGGCTTCTCTTTCATTAACAAAAAGTCTGTATAGCTTCATCGTTGACTGTCTTTCCCTCTTTGACAGTGAAACCGCTAGACACAATCTTTCAAGCTGAGGGTTCGTTCCAGAAGCTTCCCAAGTATGGGATTCCCAAAATTATTAATGGAAGATAGACCTAAAAAAATCGAAGAATTACAGATGAATGTAAAAAAAAAATAACTTAATTTTGTAAATCGAAAATTCAACATCGCTATTACAAGAATTACAAACCCGTAATTTCATTGTTCAGTTCAAAAAAAAAAAAAAGGTTTGTGATATATATTTTTATCTATTTTTTTTATGGTCAAATATGAACTTCTCATATATTCTAATTATCCCAATTGGATTAAACTACAGATTTCCATTGTCATTTGTCAACACAAAAAAAGAAAAAAAAACAGAAGTCAATTCAGCTATTAAAAAAGGCTACAGAAAATAATAACAAAATTTATGATACTAAACTTAATATAATACTGTTCATACAATAAGTCCTCAAAAATTAAATGAAAATGTTAAGTAGTGGTGCTTAGTTTTATAATGATTAATTTACTTGTAATGTAATTTTTTATTATATATATATATATTTAACTTTTAGTATTTTTATTTTAAAAATTTATTATTCGAATAATATTGTATCAAGTTCAATATCATAGATTTTGTTATTATTTTATGTAGCCTTTTAATGGCTGAAATTGACTCTTTTTTTGGGTGTTGGCAAATGACAATAGAAATCTGTAGTTTAATTCAATTGGGATAATTAGGAGAAGTTAATATTTGATCAGCAGACTCTCAATGCCATACAACACAAAAAATGATTTTGAAATGCATCTCTTGCACCAAGTGCCAAATAAGAGTGGATTTGTGGTTATTACAGAAGATTTTCAGCCAAGCCATCAACATCAGATAATCCACAGCTACAGTTAAAATAATCAAACAAATCCTAAGCTTAACTAAATCATAAGATTAAACAATTCTTAAGCTCAAACAAATACTGAATAAGAAAAAGAAAAATAAAAACAAGTTTCAAACAGTCAGAATCCAACGGCCGTGGTCAATAATCAAACCCAATCGGTTATGTCAGTCACTTAAACTACTACGTCCTCGGCTGTTACGTTAGCACTTCCCCAATTTTCCAATTCAATAAAAATCTCCACCGCATTAGCCACAACGAATAACGTGGCAGAAACCCTTTTCTTGTGCGCATTACGCACCCTGCGGACATTAACGCTCACGCCTCTCTCTCTCTCTCGCTCTTTCTCTCTCAGAGTTGTTTCTTCAGCTTCACTTCCAGTTTCTGCCAATCGGACTCCTCGGAATTCCCTTTTCCTGCTTCTGTATTTTTTGGGGTTTCTTGCATGGTTTGATTCTTTCCATTTTCTATTCTCTGAACCCTTCAAAAAAAAAAAAAGGAAAGAAAAAAAAAGAAGGCTAAAAGTCCAACATTTCGAAAGCTTGCAGTTTATAAACGACCAAAAGACATTAATTTTCTTTTGTTTTCAGGTATTTTTACCATCAAAGATTTCAGCCTTTTGTAAAACTACAACCAAATTTGATTTTGGGGGGGGGGTTTGGGTTTTCATCGTTGAGATTTTTAAAGAATTATTTTGGTTGATTTTTGGAATACCCTTCAGTGAAAATCTTAGGAATTTCTGAGTTTGCATCGCTGAATGTCAGTAGAAAGGTCGTTTGAGGCGTGGGAGGAGGTCCAGAGGCATGGCCAGGACCTCGCCGATAGGCTGGCGCAGGGTTTCAGCGGTCTCATCCAATCCCATATGACAAACCCGCCTGCTTTCCCTTGGACCAACCATCAAAAGTCGATTCTTTTCGACTTGGAATTTCCGGGGCACAGTTTCGGTAAAAGGGATTTCGGAGGTTTGACTGATAACGCTGGTATTAATGGGGTTTCGGCGATTTTCGATTTCGGGAACAGGATTGGGCAAGCTGGGGCTGATTTTGGAGCTTGCTTGAATGGGTTAGTTCAGCAGTTCTTTAGGAGCTTTCCGGTGCCATTTAAGCATGAGGAGAGTGCAGGAGTCCGGTTGAGGATGGATGCTAAGAGGAGCGATGTAGCAGTCCAGGCAGACGGTGAGTTGGGTTTGGTGAGTGAGAGGTTGAGGGATTCTGGTTTTGTGGAGAATGATGGAGCTGCTGCTGGTGGTGGTGGTGGTGGTTGTGGGCATGAAGGATCTGTAGATGATGAGATTTGTGGGTTTAATTTGAAGTCAGCTGGGTTTCTCGCTAAACCACAGGTATTGCCAAATTAGTGCAAGGATTTACTGTTAATTAGTTTCCATTTTCTCTTGTGAATTATCGTTTTCAAATACTTTCGGTATAGCTAGCGAAGGAATTGGATGTCTTGGATTTTTTTTTTTTAACATAATGTTTTTCTACTTAGCAGGCTGCAATATAGGATGATACTTTGTCAACTGTAACTAGAGAAAGAAAATTCCTATTCCTGTAATTTGATAGGAAATGAATTGAAGTGCTACATAGATAATGATTGGACGTATTTTCAAAAAGTTTCTATTGATATGTTTGCTTTCGGGTTGATGGGAGAGAAATGCTGATGGAAAAATTGCTGGAAACATGCTCCCCCCTATAGAGGTTGCGTTTTTTCTTTTGTTTTTTTGGTTTTTTTTTTGGGTCTTACTGGAGACCAAAGCAGGGTAGAATAAAAGGTCGGTTTGTTGAAGGGACTTTGATTAAGGAGAGATAAGGAATAACTGTGCTCTTTTTTAATGTGTTGTGTATATGATTGTTTTGACAGATTAGAGATATGTGGATTATTGATAGTTGGGGAATGCTCTCAGTAGTATAGAAAGAGTTGCATTGTACCGAACCTACGTGTATTTATACTAAAGGATTTGGGGTTATTTTTCACTCAAAGCTTCAACCTTATGGAGTGAATTTTGTTGGACCAAGATGAGCAGGATGTGGGCCAAAATGAAAATATCATACCTAATTAGGGCCAAGCTAATTAATAATTTGTTAGAGAAAAGTGAAAAATAGAGAGGCATGAAAACAGAGGATTGCTTAGTCAAGCACAACTACTTGGATGGAGCTTTTTTGTGTTTTCCCACCTTGGTTTTCTGCACATCATCTTGTTCAAGCCTTTTTGATGCATAACTTGTAACTACAAGCATTAGAAGTAATTGAATTGCCAATGATCTAGTATATTATTCATCAACAAGTATCTGAAGCAAAGCTTCTTCAATTTCATGGTGTCAGAAATCTTGGGGGTTTGATGGACAAGATGTGTCTTATATGGAGAAAATTGTGTCTTGTATGGTGATCAGCTATTCCCTTGATATGCTTTGTATAGCTAGTGTTTTCTCTTGACAGTAGATGGACACTGGCTGACTCAATCTACTATAGTAAGTTGTTGTAGGAAATTAAAAGCATCTGGTAACCATGGGAATAATTCATAAAAAGAAAAAAAGCTTATAATGGCAGCTACCACTCCTTATGGTTGTATTATGGCCCTAGTGTTTGCCCTTATCATCAGTGCCATCAATGCATTGTCTTCTTTCATTCTTGATTGGCCGCAGGGAACCATAAATATCTCATCAACTTATGACAGCAGAACTCATAACATCGAGAGTTCTTTAGTTGCAAGGGGAGATTTGTGGCGTGTAGAGGCATCGAATGGCAGTTCCACATCAGGGAACGACAGTTCGTCTCTCTTCCTTGTCCAACTTGGGCCATTACTATTTATTCGTGATAGAACACTTCTTCTGCCAGTTCATCTGTCAAAGCAGCACTTGCTTTGGTATGGCTATGACCGGAAGGTATGATGGTTTTTGTCTTATCATAATTGGGTAACACTTATGGATGCATGTGGACAACTAGGGTCAAAGGATACTAAATGTTTTGATAAAATTTTGTAAGCCTAGCCTTACAAAAGTAAGTTCTGTCGGTTGAAATGAGAAGAAACAGACTATTGAGATGTCATCAAGAAACATTCTGCATGTGCTTGATACAATTGTTTGCCAATTGTCTCCATACATTTTGTAGTGGGAATTTTGCCTGTGAGTCCTTTACTTTTAGATTTATGGTAGGTTAGTTCCATCAAATGATGCCTGTTGATAGAGTAATTTGCACTACACATTTGGCCTATATAACTAAGCTGCCATATTTAAGGTTTCTGTCACGGTGAATTGTGCAGCCAAATTGTGGAATTTTAGTTTATCTAATTCCAGTCAATATTTTTTGTTTCCAATGCTGATAGTTTTGCTTTATGTTTTCTCTGATCTTTCTGACATGTTATTTCTTTGGTTTTTTCAACTTCTATTGTTTGTTAGAATGGAATGCATTCTCTATGTCCAGCCGTGTGGTCAAAGCACCGAAGGTGGTTGTTAATGTCAATGCTATGTCTGAATCCTTTAGCTTGTGTAAGTGGTAGTTTTCTCTAAAATGTGAGGGATGTTTTGATCTACTTTTCCCTGAATTTGACCAAATATGTGCTATATTGAAAGGGGTAAATCAAATTTGTGATTTGCCTATGGTGATGTATTGTGCTTCACATATTGTTGACCCATGTGATTAAGTGGAAATTAATGAGAAAAGGTCTGGTCATCAAATTTTCTGTTGACTTGCTATCTTGAAACATGAAGTCCCACCGAGATACACCAAATGGAAGTGCCTTTTAGAGTGGGGCCACCGGGGTGGGGGGTGATGATATGGAGACATGAGTGGAGTAAATGCCCAATTTCTTTTCAGTAATGGGCCAGAAAAGGGCATCAAAATCTTGTTTAGTAATTACAATACCCATCTAATGTACTTATGGTTGGGGAAGAATGAAGATGGTCATCGTTTTGCAACTTATTCCATGATTTGGAATGCAAAGGATAAGGCTATTGGGCTTGGAATAGTCTGTGGAACAATCTAATTGGACAAACAAAATGGGGGAAGTTGTGTAAAAAGTTAACCACTGCATTGGAAGTCATAGGCATTTCATGTTAGAATTGAAAGAAGCATGAGAAACTATGTAATGAGGATGATTTCTATTGTTGGCTATGGTAGTTGGGAAAACAGGTATGAAACAGTGTAAAAAACTTGCTCATTTTTTAGAGGATGAGAGCCACATTAGTTATTGTTATGGGGCCCATCTGTAGACAAGAGTGTACTTTATCCATTGTGCTGTTTTGCATGCTGGTCTGCGTGGAACTATTTTGTATGTAGTGCTGATTTTATACACATTTGTTAAGATATTGGCCAATCTACAATTTGTTTCTTGTGTTACATGCGTAAAATTTATTTTACAAGGAGAGCTTCCTGACCTGTGTGTGTGTGTGTGTGTGTGGAGATGCAGTCTTTCGTGGATTTGCAGTTTCCAAATGGGCAGCTTACTTATGTATCTGGGGAGGGGTTGACTACAAGTGCTTTTATACCTTTTTGTGGGGGTCTTCTCCAAGCGCAAGGTCAATATCCTGGGGAAATGAGATTCAGTTTTTCTCGTAAGGTTAGTTCTGAGTTGGGAAAATAATTTCATGCTCTTAACTTTTAAGGCATTTTTCCATATGGAGTTCCAAGTGCACTTATATACAGCAGGGTTGCCATAACATTTTGGCCTTTTTGGTTAATGAACTAATATTTGCTGTTGCAATATCTTGTTAGAATAAATGGGGGACAAGAATCACACCAATCATACAATGGCCTGATAAATCGTTTACACTAGGCTTTGAACAGGCCTTAGCGTGGCAGAGATCTGGTCTTATGGTGAAGCCTGCTGTCCAGTTCAGGTAGCCTTGTACTCAGTTTGTAAAATTTCAATTTGATTTATTCATGTTTGTCTATGCTACAAATATTGGTTTCTATTTGTTGAGTTTGGTCTTCAGAAGTGCCTTATAGTCTGGCCAATAGAAGTGGTCCTTGGGTTGTGTATCCTTTAATATAGCAAAGAAGTGCAATAATTAGAGCATTATGTGCCATGTTTAGTTATATAAATACATAATTATCTTCTGTTGGGGTGTTGTCCTCTATCGAGTTGCCTTTTTGACTTGTCGTTTTGTTCTGTTGCTGACCAGTACCAAAGTTATTATATTTCTGGTTCTTATTGAGACTGCAGAGACCAGGAAAACAACCAAAAACAGTTTAAATAGTTCAATGCTGCATAATCATCCCCGGAAAAGTACACTGGGTGCCAAAAAAAAAAAAAAAAAGAGTTTAGGTCCCATGTGTTTATGGATCCACTTTAAGTCTGTTTGCTCGTCTGCCTGACAGCATCAATAGTTATTCAGGTATGGTTCTTACAGCTAAGTGATGAAGATCTAGAAAAGTTTTTATTAGCTAGGATTTTATTAAGGTTTTGCAATTATTATAATCTGAGTATATGATAACTATTAGGCTAGATAATTTATTTAGGAATTTCTATTTGGTTAGGACTTTGTCTTTCTCTTACTTTTGTAAGTTGTCTATAAATAGGGCTAATACTAATGTATTAGGAGATTCTTTTTATGTTTTTGGGATGAATTTGATGAGTTAAATTGAGTCTTTGAGACTTGTGAGCTGCCCATTGCTCATTTCAATCTCTTCTGGGGTCTATTTCGCCTAGGGTCCCTTTTGTCCATTCTAATCTCAGTTCCTCTATGTTGTCCCACATCAATAAGCTGCCATTCTTGTCTCCATTGACTGAATGGAAATTCTGTTTGCTTCAATCTAGGCATGACATTTTTGGAGTTTTTATCACATCAATCTTCAAGGTGCTTACATGTTAATATAATTGCCTTTTTATTGCTCTAAATTATGTCTTGCCAGTTTATGCCCCACTTTTGGCGGAAGCAATCCTGGGTTGAGGGCCGAACTTATTCATTCGGTGAATGATCATCTGAATATTGTTTGTGGCTGTGCATACATGACACACCCTTCCATATTTGCATCACTATCTGTAAGTTTTACTTGATGTGAATATTGGGACTTTTCTGTTTTTCTAAATTTTTTGATTTTGTAAACGACCATTTAATCACCTTTTCTATTCTCTTTATCCATAATCAACTGAAACTTCTAGTTGGCTGAGTTATCCGCAATTGTGTGGTAGAAGTTCTGTTGAAATAACACGCGCATAATAGTTAAGAATGCCATGGAAGCTTTTTGTGAGTCAACACGAGATACTGATAACTTTCAAGTCTAAACTGTTGTGTTAGTACCCCAATTTAATTAATGGAGGCCTCCTACTAGTGGTTGATGATAACCAATAACTAGAACCTGGCTTTCTAGTGACTAATGATTCAGAGTTCTATATGGTCACCAGGAGTGGTGTTCAATACATGGTGGTGAAAACAGATTGTTTCAGTTAGGTTATTTATGCCTATCCCAGCTGAAATGACCAGGTTGTGTTTGGGAAGGAGACTGCAATTGACAAAAGTAGTATAAAAACTAGGCTGAAAGCATTTAAGTTTCTTGGTTAGGTAGTTGATATCATCAATCACCAGTCATGCAACAGTTGACTAAAGCCAGGCATTATCAATGTCCATGACATGGGCTACAATATACCAGTCCAATTTTAGGAGCCCAACATTTAACTACAACTTCTTTATATTTACTTCAATATTGAGAGCACTCACTACATTAAATTTGGGGGAAAATGTTTCTTTTATTTATTGTATTATTATATGGCATAGAGAGCATATGGGGCTAGTTATATGTCCAATTTGCGCATTTCATATTCATGAGATTTGGGATATTAGTTAACAACCCTTTAAAGGGACATGCCTATTTGAAAAGAGGCAGTGCTCACCTGCTTTTCTGTCTGTCTAATTCCACTGTTTGAACAATATTAAAAGTTGAATTACCAAACTCTTTACCTTGGAGAAGTTCATTGAAAGGTGATGCACCCATTTGTCACGTTCTTTAAGGACAATTCTCCCTTGCAGCAGTTGGCATTGCAATACTACTGAAACATGATGGTGATGACCTAGTTCTTAGTTTGAGTTCCTGATCTCTTCTGGCTTCCATGCTAATGTTTTAGCTCATTAAATGGAATAACTACATCATTCAGATCTGGTAGTTCATTTATTTATACATTCTGGACTGTTCATTTCTTTTTATGTTCCCCTCAATGCAGATTGGCAGGTCCAAGTGGAATGGTAATGTTGGGAGCTCAGGAATTGTTGTTAGACTCGATACACCTCTGTCGAATGTCAGCCGGCCATCCTTCTCTGTACAGATAAATAGTGGTGTTGAGTTTTGATTGTCTTGTGGCTGAAGCCTCTTATAGTCTCAAAATTTTTGTAGCAGCACCGCCTGTGAATATTTACATCTTGTGTCTGTCGATTATGTCAGTTTCTACATTCTCTCCAATGGAAAGGCCCTATTTTTACTACCCCTCCACCCCTTCTCTTTGTATATAAATTAAGCCTTCGGGCATTCCATTAAAAATTGTAGATAACGTCCAATTGAACAGGAATAGTATCTTGGAACATAAACGCAACCACTTAGTCTTGTAGTTGCGGACTGACTTTTCCCATTTTTGGGGGGGGGGGCCGGATGATGGTTGGCAATTTACTTGATTTATATGCAACTATTTTAAATGCCTGATTCTTTTCGTAAGTCAAAACTTCAGGACTTTGTTTACTCGGGGGGACACCATATTTAACAGCTGTCGAAATTCCCCAGGTGCGAGGATGTCTTTACCAGTGATTTGACGTGCGATACCTGAAGAGGGGCTGGTAGGAATTCGGCAAATTTCGTGGATTGTTGTTGATGGTTGTTATATACGGTGATTACTTATCTCTCTCAGGAAAAGCGAAATGCTAAAAATGAAAAAGGCAGTCAGTTAATAAAAGGGAAGGAACCCCGAGAAGCCAGAGACTAATGTGTATTGGCTCTATGTATAACGTATTGGATCTGATGCCATTTTTGTGCCCTTCGGCCATGACAAACAATGGAGGGAAACGAAACAGCTTGTTTGCAATACAGAGGTCCCACACAAGGGGAGACTTTTGACCCGGGGCGGATCCAGAAATTTTTGTCAGCAAGAGCAAAGTTCACATGCATATGTACGCAAAATAAAAGAACAAGTTAAAAAGATTGCAAGGGAGGAGGAGTGGAGGAGGCGTGGAGCAACGTCCGATTGAGAGATGGAGGTGGCTGAGGCAAGTTCCACGTGGATTTTAGTTCGGTTTGTTTAATTTGGGCTTAATTAATTTATGTTTTAGTTTAATTGGGTCATTGTAAGCCCATTAATTTTGTGTTGGCTCATGGATTGTGAAGGCAAAATATTCATTGTGTGTGTGTGTGGGGGGGGGGATTGAGAGGGGGCAAAGTAAAAATTTTAGTTCGGGGTAATAACAGAAAAATTAACTAAACTAGATGTATTTTTCCTTTTTCAGTAGGAAAAATGTCCTTATAACTCTCAGCTTTAATTTATAAATACGATAATTGATATATTTATAAAATATTTTTTTTGTTAAATCAATTTTTTATTTTTATTTTTATAAAAAGAAATGCCCCACAACTCTCTAAATACATAACAGGTGATTTCCCTTAAAGTTTCAGAATCTAAATAACCATGCGCTGTTAGAATGACGTAGGAATTACTTCGTGGAAAGCTTGCGAAAAATTATAAACTCTTCGTATCGATGGATGGTTTAAAATGTTAATCAGAGTATTTTAAAATGTTACTTGATCATACTAAATGTGAATTTCTCTTTATGTTTTCACAATTATATTTATATGTGACTCATTCAAATTTTAAATTGTAACCAATCAATATAAATTACAATACTAAATAATCAAATAAATTAATTAATTCTCCATTTAATTATTTTATATTCATAGAACCATCTGGAGAAAGGAATTGCGCCTGGTACAGTACAATCCATTTTACATGTTTATTATCGCATTTATTAAAATTTGTCTTTTGAATAATTAAGATATTTTACTTAAATAAATATTAACAATATGTATTGAATAATTATGTGCACATATTATTATTATTATTATTATTATTATTATTATTTTACACTGTGCATTTTATTTGTTTGTAGAAGTAAACCCATCGGGCCTAGCTCAGAATTTGAGCTCAGAAAGCATGGGGAGAGCAAACCTCATAGCACGAGCTCCTATCCTAAAGTTGACCTATATTTTTAGGTGGGAATTTTTTTATGGGTGTAGCCTCCAACCTCCACCCCACTAAACACTTTCACCTTCTTGGCAGTGGCCACTCAAGTAAGCTGGAGTGTCTATTTTTCATAATGTGTATTCACATTAACTAACAAACAAGATATCATCCAAGCTTATTCAACCATAATTAACATACAAGGTAATCTTTGTTTGACCTCAACTTTGCCATAACAAACGGGTCATCTCGTCTATGTTACATCTCCAGAAAATAATTAAACTCCAAATAGGGGAAAAAAGAAAAAAGAATAGAATAGAAATGGAAATGCAAAATGTGCTGACAGAATGTACAAGTGCATATAAGAAAAGGGTACAAATTATACCGCTGTTTATAGCTGTTCGGTGTTGTTGGGAAAGCTAGACTACAAAACTGCATTCAATTTGCTTCTAAATCGATCGTTTCTCTGGATTCTTGTATCACACACATATCTATTGTCTTAATCTTTATTCCTGGAGACAACAGACAATATAAATTCTCAAGACCTGAACCTCTTTCGGTACACAAAATTAAGCACAAAATTGTTCGCAAATGGCATTGTTTCCTTCACTTCACCATTGTCACATGCAAGATTACATCCTGCGGCTAACCTGCATATTAGACCATCTTCGCCTCCTAAACCAAAGCCAGACTCTCTGGTCGATTTGTAGAACAGCTTATAAGAGGGCTTAATTTGTTCCCTGAGCATGCAATCAACCTGGCCAACTCTTCGGCTAATGCTCCGGAGATTGTGGAGAAGGACTTGGAGCTCACTATTCCTGGTGATCCCGGGCCTTCTGTTAAAGACTTGGCTCACCATGCTGGCTACTTTCGGCTTCCTAATACCAACGGAGCAAGGTAATTAATATAATTAAGCACTGTATTGTCACTATGAGGCCGGACTTAATCAATTAGTTGATTGGCCAGTCAAGTTTAAAGGATGTTTACAAGGATATGCCAAGAAAGTCAAAGTAAAGATAACTTTAGGGCACCAATGTGGGGAGAAAATAGAAATGCATCTTGTGTCTAGAGGACCTCTCAGAAATGATGGAGAAACCAAAAGTCCAAAAACATCAGGCATTTTAGCTCTCTGACCTTAATGGATTGCAACCGTCATCTAAGTTGAACTGATATATATACCATGTCATAATATATATGTGCAGGATGTTCTACTTGTTCTTCGAATCCAGGAACCGCACGAATGATCCTGTTGTCATATGGCTGACTGGAGGGCCAGGATGCAGCAGCGAATTGGCTTTGCTCCATGAAAATGGTCCCTTCCAACTTTCAACCAACCTTTCTCTTGTATGGAACGACTATCGCTGTGACAAAGTATTGCCAGATATACAGAATGTGACATTTAAAGGCGGTAGACTCCTTTGTTCCTTTGTCAAATGCAAAGGTGAATACTGTTTTACTTTGGCAGGCCTCGAATCTCATATACGTTGATCAACCTACCGGAACTGGCTTTAGTTATTCTACAAGTGAGAACGATGTTCGAAACAATGAAGCTGGTGTTAGCAACGACTTGTACAACCTCTTGCAGGTCACTTAACTTCTCATATTCAAATCAGGATCCCAGAAACTTAATAAAGTTTTGGAAGGAATTTGACAGTATGTCAGTCAATTGGACCTGAGAGATCTCCAGCATTTATGCTTACTACGCTACTTATTACTGCAGGCATTTGTCAAGGGGCATCCTGAATTCGCCCAAAATGACTTCTACATAGCCGGAGAGTCTTATGCCAGACACTGTATCCCTGCTTTTGCTGCCAGAGTCCAGCAGGGAAACAAAAACAACGAAGGAATCCACGTAATCATCAAGGTTATTCCCTACATTCAGTTTAGTAGAGGATTATTTTGTTGTATATCTTTATAAAGAGAAGTCAATTTTAACCACATAGATGCACGTACGGTTCACCTGCAGGGATTTGCTGTTGGTAATGGTCTAACCAATCCGACCTTCCAGTTTAAAGCTTACCCAGGATTTGCTTTGGATAACAAGCTAATCCAACAATCTGATTCTGATAGTATCAACGAGAAGATACCAGCATGCGAAGAGCAAGCAGCGGCATGTGGTAATGAATTAATCTATTTCATTTCATTAGTATGAATAATGAAGTTGATTATTGAATGGGCATTAATCACTTGGCCTTTGTCTATTTTGCCTCGATGCACATTCCACTTGCATACAAGTATATCTACAGATCCTGTCCATTGCCGATAACGTAAGTGTAAGGATTCTCATTTACTCCGTGTTAATGACATCCAATTAAGCCCGAGTTAAGCTTTACTGTACTTGTGATTTTGATCCTTCTTAACCTTACAGTATAATGACATAAGAAAGAGATGGGAGGGCCAATTGTACCATGGCTTCTCACGGGTGGAGAATTTCTTAAACGAGGATGCGGTTAAGGATGGACTAGGCGCAGGAAACATTGATTGGGTTTCGTGCAGTACTGAGGTGTATTCGGCTCTGCAGGCGGACTGTATGAAGAATTATGAAGGAGAATTCCACCTCTGCTTGAAGCTGGCATCAAGAGGCTTATGTATGCTGGAGAAGTTGATCTCATATGCAACTGGCTTGGTAAGAGCCTTTTTTCCTTTGTTTCGCCATCATGGTCAAGGATCCAGCAAATGAAACTAAAATATGTTCATTGTAGTATCACAAAGCTTCCATTATTATGACTATATGCTAGTATAATATATAGATTAATCACAGCAAATGAACATCATGCAGCGATCACAGCATTGCTGATTTCAATTTTTGACTTGGAAAGGAAATTCTTGGTGGGTTAATGCCACGGAAGGGTCTGGCGAGAGAGGGTTTGCGGCAGCTTCCGTGGTTCCATTTGTGGTTGGAGGTGCACAAGCAGGGCAGCTGAAAAGCCACGGTCCTCTCTCTTTCCCCAAGGTCAAGCCGTCTCTATTTCTTCTCTTTTTCCTGTCTATATCTTTTCATGTGTTGTGATATCTGAAGGAACTAGGTTCTTATGTTATCCTGTATGATTGTTTGAAACAAAAACAGGTAGGCTCATAATGCTGGACACCTGGTGCCGATGGATCGACCGGAAGCTGCATCACAGATGCTGAAGAGCTGGCTGCAAGGGAGTCTTAGTGTGATCGATGGAAAGCAGAACTGAAGATAGATAGGACAAATATATTCCGATTGATGGTCCCATCTAATTTGGAGATTTCTTACCAATGGCATTGTTCCAGCATTGTCTCTCTTGTGTGGTTTCAAAAAATGAATACAGCTTGAATAGAATTGCACAGGCACTAATTACTAATATAAAACACATGAATGTTCTGCAGCGATGTCCAAGTATTTGCTACTAATTTATTCAGCATAGAATAGAATAAACTTGAAAGCAATTGGTCTGCAGCCAAGTTAGCTGGCAAAGAATAACTCTAAAAGCAATGAAAATGAAAATGACATTACCATGCTTGAATATTGAGTCATTATACGGGGCCAAAACTGATATAGGCTTTGCACTCTAAATGACATATTGAAGAATAAGTTAGACCTAATTAGTTAGACAAATAAAAGAGCAAATTCATCTTGCAGAATAAGTGCCAGCCGTCAAAAAATATGCGCACGTCATTGTTTAGGCTTGTGTACTTTTATCGCAAGGTATCTCTTTGGCAGTAAATACGAGATACTTCTATCCCGTTATGTTGGTTTATGTTACATTTTGTAAGATACAAAATATCAGGCAAGCCTGCTCAGAAGGCTCCATTGATAAGCTTCAAAATTCTATTTACGCAAAAGAAAGGACAAAAGATAGGAACTTGTATTACTGATCGACTACTAAATTATTTCTGTTGCCTGTTACTTGATTCACGAGCATTTTCCTGCATTGTTGATCATTCAAAATTTATAATTAAGCTCTACTTGCGAGCAAGAGGTTCCCTGTCATAATGCATTTACCCGATTAACTTTAATGAGAGATAAAAAGAAAACCGTTGATTCGGTAGACAGCACATAACTAGCACTCAAATTCTTACACCTTGTCTTATCAGCACTCTGGGGACAAATCCTAAATATGCAAGTACGAAGAATAGAATTCAGCTAGCAGATAGTTAACAAAAACACTTAAAACAGAAGGCTACACAGGCAACAAGAGGAAGCCAGCTCACTCTTCTGTTTGAATTCGCATGCAGCACAGCTATACATCCTACGGAATACCAACTAGGCATAGATATTTTCTTGCCAAATCACTTTGAATGGCAATTAACCTCAGCAATCCAGAGATTGAAAAAAACAAAAAAAAAACAAAGAAAAAAGGGAAACAAAGTAACTTGAGAAAGGATTAAGAACTTCTTGACGGCATCCCATACAATTTTCTCAAGCTTTCAATTGCTGGCTGGAAGCCAGACCTCAATGGCACGATTGATGCCGCACGCAAATGCTGGGCATTACTGGTATTCTTTGCCTTACTCAATGTCATCCTAAACATCTCTCCTTCCAGCATTTTACCAGCATTGGCAGCTGCACAAGAAGTTCAATGGACATAATAAATAAATTAAAAGGGTAAAAAGGAATAAGCCCAAATGCGAGAAGTCATCATTTCAAACATTCAGAAATCACGCAAACTAAATCCGAAAAACGAAAATACATCGATACAGATTAAGAAGAGAAAATGAACCCCGAATTAAGGAAGTGATTAAGAAGCAAAGACGGGGGTCATTACCAGCAAAAGGGTGAAGCTTGGCAAAGTGAAAGAAATCATCAGCGGAGCACCCAAATAGGATTCTGGCAGCCCTGTCGAAGCATATCACATTAAGCACCTTCGTATCCGTTGCAATTGACACCTGCCCACAACCCCACGCACATCATTAAAAAAAAAAAAACAAAAAAACAAAAACAAAACAACAAAAAGAAGATGAAGAGAGGAAAATGAGATGAATTGATGCGTCTTCAAGGGGAAAAGAAAAAGAAAAAGAAAAGAAAGGTAGAGGAGGGCGCAGAGGGGAAGAAAGGCATTACAAGGATGCGAAAGAGGCGCTTGGAAGAAGGAGCGAGAACGTTGGAGCGTGTGCAAGAGCTGCAGAGGGAATTGGGATTTTCAGGAAGAGTTCGCTCGCAGACCGAACAGGCTCTGTACCAGAGGTTGGTGGGCTCCATCGCTATCACTGCACATATTAACGTTGTTTCCTTGTTCCCCTCCATCTCCATTGCCTCCTCCTCCTCCACTGGTCTGCAGGTTCTGTCTTTTTCTTTCTTTTCCTTTTTGTAAAAATTAATTTTGACGCTTGAAATTACAAATTTTACATTACGTAATTTGAAATGATATAAATTATTCTATTTCATCGAGATATTAATTGAATAAAAGTATATATATTAAATTTTATTACGTAAAAATATATTTTTATTAAATTAATTTTTTAGTTTAATATACTAATAAGAAAATTATATTTAAATAAAATAATTTTATTAGATTTATTCTCTTCAAAACTGTGAAAAGAAAATTGAAAGCGATTAATTGAGCAATTTGCACTTTTCCTTTTTGTAACTTGTTTGTATGCCAACGGTGGTCTTTTTCTAGTTCTAGGATAATGGTTATGCCCGATGAAAATTAACCAATGATCTAAAAATTTTTTTAATTTGTACACTAAAAATTTAAAATTATACATATTTGATATATATTTATTCTTTTCTTTTTTTTCACATAATCTACATATAAATTTGAATTAAAATAGTCTATTTTGTTAATTTTTTATTTTAATTTAATTTATTTAAATATTTCTCTTCATACATGATATTAAGCTTACTTAAATTAGAGTCAAATTAAAAAAATTTCTGAAATTAATTATATTTTTCCGTCTTCTACATCAACTGAATTTTATTTTGTTTTTGTTTTTTTTTTTTTT